>JAKUCV010001740.1:118716-190829 GCA_028386065.3 Turnera subulata | reverse complement strand
AGAAATTCCGAAACCCGAAAAATACCAACTTAGTTCCGAAAAATTCACGGGAAAATCACGAGCGCGGGAAAACCCTCGGTTTCGAAAAACGACTCCCGATTTACCTTGAATTAATTACCCAAGATTAATTCAACAGTAAATCACGGTAAATAGGCTTTTACAGTCCGGTAAAAATCCAAAATTTTTACCCGGGCTGTTACAATATAAGTTTATATAATATAAATCCTTATAAAATGACATTCTAAATGTACAATAAAAATGAAAAAAAAATTAATTTGAAAAGCTCTTTGTAAATACTAAAATTTAGAGTAAATACTTTTCTTTGTCCTTATACTTTGTCGATTTCGCATTTGTTGTCCCTCCTCGTTTAATTTTACTCATTGTGTCCCTGAACTCTCAAATTACCGGGCCATATTGTTCTTTTTTCCCACTACAGCAGGTCGATTGCCATTGGTACTGACACGTGTCTTGTGGGGCCCACAAGCTATCTATTTTTAATTTTTTTACTTTTTATTTAATTTTTCAAAACTATATTCCAATCTTTTGTCTTCTAAATCAATTATAAACATTTGTAGTTATCTTTATTCCTATTTTTTCCTTTTCACTTTTCCTAAAATATTATAATTTTTTTTAAAAAATTATTTATTATTTGTGATTAGATAAAAAATAGATTGTCAACCCCCAATTAATTGGCATATGTAACTGCCCAGATAAAATAATAAAAATTTAAAAAATTATTGAAACTAGAATTAAAAATTTTGACCAATTATTTAGTAAACACACGGAGAATTTGAGGAATTTGTTTTCGATGACTAAATATTACATTCCACAACCATTAATAAAATCATTAAAATTAGGCCTGAATTTAAGGGGACTAAACTTTAAAGGGTTTTGAAAAATCATTAAAATTAGGATTTAAGGAAACTTTGACCCGTTAAGCTGTCATTATGACTAAACTTTTGAGGGAAACTAGAATTTAAAGAAATTTTGACCGGTTAACCTGTCATTATGACTAAAATTTTAAGGATTTTGAAAAATTATAAAGCTAAGATTTAAAGGAAACTAATTAACCAACCCATCATTATTTTTTCTTTATTTTCTTTCTTTTCTTCCTCACACTTTCTTTCCCGTAACCCCCATTTCCTGGCACTTTCTTTCCCATCATAAAATCATTAAAACTAATTAACCACCCAAAACCCCCATTTCAGCCCAACCAGATCCCTTACTCCTCCGCCATGTCCTCGCCGACTCTCGCCTCCAAATCCCGCCTCTGTAGCGTCTTCTTCGACATGGGCGGTTCTTCCTACCCGGCAGAACCGGGCCCCCACAGCCCACAACCACCGCAGGAAGCGGAGCCCCAACACCTCTCCACCATCACGCGCCCCTACCCCACCGCCGTCGCCTCCTCTCCCCCAAGAACAACTTCGTCATGGGCCAGGTCAAGATCCTCAAACGAGGGGTGCAACTCGCGAAGGCGGTGCCTCCTGTCAAGGAGGCGAGGCCAAAAGCCGGCGTTACCGACTGGAGGGATGCGGATCTGGGGTCAACCGACAGCCTTGGACCGGAACCCGAGATGGTGATGGCTCAGATCCGGCTTACTAAGCCGAAGCAAGCAGGCGGGTTCTATGCCGGGCGTGGCTTTCGTGAGCTCTTCGAAGGTTGAGGAAAGAGAGAACTAAGGTGTGGAAGTCAAAGTTCACCGTCGTCGTGCGGTGGGTTGCATCGCCATGTCTTTCCTCTTCACTCTTGTGCTTTCTTTCGTTCTTTTTCTTTAGATGTCGAGTTTGGGCTAATCAAATTCATTGCTTGTTGTATTTTGGGTTTGTTATTGTTGATGGTGGGGTTTGAGTGTGCCGGGTGTGATGTTTTGATGGAGGGTCGGCGCCAGCAGTGTGGACAGTGGAGGGGTGAGGTTGTCGTGTTGGTTAGGTGATGGGTTTTGTCCAAGAACCAGAGGGAAGGAGATTGATTTATTTAATTCAAATAGGTTTTTAGAAATTAAATTTTAAAAATAAGAAAACGGAAAAAGAATTAAAAAAACAGGCAACTCGAAGGGTGGGACCCACATGACACGTGTCAGCACTACGACATGTCCACCGGCTGCAGAGGGTAAAAAGGACAACATGGCCCGGTAAACTGAGAGTTCAGGGTCATCATGAGTGAAATTAAACAAAGAGGGACAACAAATGCGAAATCGATAAAGTGTAAGGACAGAAAAAACTATTTACCCCTAAAATTTATGATTAAATTTTAAAAAAATTATGAAAAATTATTTTGGGTAAATATGACATTAAAATAATTAGTTGAAGTATCAAAAAAATAAATAAAATATTTAGTCTAACACAATGAACTTTTAAAATCATAAAATAAATATTATATATAAAATAAGTATGATATATATAAAAATTAAGAAATAAATTAAAATAATATTTATTCAATATAAAAAGAAAATCATGTATCAAAAAAATTTAATAACAACTTTTTAAGTTAAACTGAATGCTATCAAAATATTAATACATATAAATAATATTAGTAATATAAAAATTGAGAAATTTATTATAAATAATTAATAAAGATAAGTATAAAATATTTCTAAAAGATTAGCTTATCAAAATATTTGTATAGAGTATTCTATCACACAAAATAACTAAAAAAGTTTTAAAAAAATTTGCTAACTTATGTTTTAGAATAAAAAAATTATATTTAAATATTATAATGAAAAAAGAAAAAGCGTAGAATTAATACGAATTGTACATAAATCAATAAATAATCTTTATATTGAAAAAGTTAGCAAATAAAAAAATCTATACACAAACGTTATATTATCAATATTATTATTATTATTATTATTATTATTATTATTATTATTATTATTATTATTATAATTATAATTATTTTTATTATTATCATTATTATTATTTTTATTATTATTATTGTCATTATCATTATTATTATTTTTGTGTGGGTGGGTGGGTATGGGGTCATCCGAGTCGGAGGGGTTTGGATCGGTTTGGATAAAACTGGGTCGGTAGTTGGGTCAGGTATTAGGATGATGGGATCCACCTTTGCCATGTGGATGTGAAAACGACGTCGTATCATGATGAAACGATGTCGTTTTGAGTTACGGGCAGCAGCCCAATTTTGGGCAGCTTCCACGTCAGCAGATATTCAGCCCGAGACCCATGACTAACCTGCCCGCTAAAACTCCAGGTACATAAATGTCTTGAGAAAAGTTGTAGATACACGATTGACCCAACGTAAGAAAGTTGGGTACTAACTGCACCAAAAACCCATGTATAAATAGTATACCAACTTAAAAAAAAAATATCTATATGCGAAGAGAAGAAAATGAAAAGATAAAAAATAATAAGAAATAAAATCAATTTTAAAAATTGACCATGTCTCGTAAAAAATACAAATAATATTATTTTTTTCTATCAAAAAATTAGTTAAAAATATAAACTAAATCATAAATAATATGAATGGGTCTAAATATATAATTGGTCCACTTACTATATTGAATTTATTAATTACATCCTCCTACTCTTTTTAAATGATAAATTTGGTTCCTCGCAAGGTCAATCAACGATTAGCTGGAGTGGCAAATGTGGGACCCATATGTCGACTAAAAAAATAATAAAAATTCATTTTTCTGACATGTGGGGCCCACATAGATGCTTAAACAGTGCCACGTCAACTAATCACAAATTAAACCAGACAGGGGGACCAAATTTATCATTTTTGAAGAATAAGGGGACCCAATTAATTGTAATTAGCGTAAAAAGACCATTCTTATCAAATCGATATAGTAGAGGAACTAAACATATATATAACCCGATATGAAATTTGATACATAGTTCATTGTTGTGCAGTAGAAGTTAGAAAGAGCTTATGGGCTACTCGTTTCCAATTTTTTGTGGAGAAAATCACGTGGAATACATTCGCTGTTAATTTGAGTCTTTTGTTAATTTTGTGGAGCGGTTAGGTTGAGCAAGATACCAAAACAACCAAAAAAAATGACAATCGAGACCGATTTACAGGTTAAGACCGGATTGCAATCTATTATATTATATTAAATCAGAGACCTTGGTATTGTCACGAATCCCTTTTCTCACAAAATGCATCCACGTGGCAAAATGCTGAGATGGAAACTTGATAGCAACTCTTTACAAAGCACATAATTGCTTTCTAGTGCCCTATTAAGGTCTCTCTTGCATTACCATGTTATTGTTGTTATAACCATTAATGTGTAACCTACATAATCTATTAATGCGAGTCTGAAACGCAACGAAGAATGCACTAAAAAAAATTCGTCCTAGATTTAAGAGTGTACATCCTGTAATTTTTTTTAAAAAAGAAATTATTGTGCAGATTTAACAATGCGCATTCTTCACAATCTAAAGAATGTACATCCTGCTCAATCTTTCTTGGGAAAATAAAACCAAAAAAGAAATTACTGTGCAAATTTAACAATGCACATTCTTCACAATTTCTTAAATCTGGAATATAATTGTGAGTTCTTTAGCCAGCCTCCTCCTGCCTCTTGGGGGCATCATATGTAAGTTTCCTAAGCTATATGACATTCATATACTAAGCACAATATGCAGCGGAAACAAGGAAACTTAACCAAGAAGCAAGTGAAGCATGCATAAACCGTATAACAAAATTTTCGTACCTGTAGTATTAGGATCTTTCACCTAAATGCTGGACGGAATCAGCAAGAGCAAGACAACGGCCTGGCTCCTCTACGGTATCCACACGAACCGTGATCGGCTTGGAGTCGTCACACGAGTCAAGCCTCGAGCTCCCCGGACTGATGTGCTAGCAAGAGTAAACCGGGGCTATGTGTTTGTGGTGTTTGTGTGTATGGTTATCTTCTTTCTTTCAGAAAGAATGAAGAAGAGGTGTGTGTGGTGTTTTCTCTGAATTTTGCAGAAGCAAAACGTGAGAGAGAGGGAGCAGAATGTAGAGAGTGGTCAGATCACCACAAAGTGCGGTTAGGGTGAGTATTTTCAGGTAATCGTATTACCGGTTGTATTCCGGGGTAATCCACTGTTCTATTACCGTAAGTAATAGTACGGAGGTGATTACCTGTTGGACTTTTGTGTGGTGGAATGGTGATTACAGACCGGTTAATAAGTCGATTATTAACACGGTTTTGGCTGGGACCAAGTTGGTCGGTCCAACCACGGTCTAACCATACCCGGTCTAACCATGGTCCAACCACAGTTCAACCATCTGCTCGAATCAACGGTTCTATGTGTGTGACCCTGTAGGCACTTGTAACATCCGGCAATAATCGTAAAATCTCATTTTACAATTATAAGCAAAGAGTGGCGTCTAGCAACACATCATTGCTACCCAAACGACAAGATCAGTACTGATTCTCTATGCCTCGGAACATGTCATCGTCCTTTCGTCCCATTATCAAGATCAAACACGAGACATGGAATATATCAATCTCGTATGTGTTTAATCTCGGTTTCTTGATCCTCGAGTTAACCGGTAAAACGGATACCAATGATATCATATATCATTATCCGAGCATGGCCATGCATTTACGGTTCAGCTCTATCAAGAAACACTCCGATAATATACCCGTTATATGGGTCGGACGAATCCCCTCTTGATCAATCAAAACCCACTACATAATCATCATATACCCAATGATTACCCTTATGTCCACCCAGTTACGGATAACTAGGAATAATATCAAAGTACATGATTCATATGTTGGATACCTTGACGATCTCAGGTCGAAGGACAATACATCTATAAGAACCACTAATGACATACATATAACGTTCCATGTAAGGTTCTTATGTGGGTCGGTCCGGTCCACGAGTTCTCTAACTTGTACCCGTATGTAGAATTCATATCACATATGCAATTCTCAACATACGCTAGTCTTAATTTATTATTACAACCCATCCGTAATAATAATCGATTAGGGACATTTAAGAATATATCAAATATGAACTAGGGTTATAAATATGTGCAAGCAATTATCTCATAATCATATTTATTGGAATAACCTTAAAGTATATACATGATTACAATCATCCATAGATTGGCTTCTGGGCATATAACTAACAATCTCCCACTTGCACTAAAGCCAATCATACATGTATCTAATACCTATGGATGCGCAATGACCATCATGCTTCTGCTGCGTGAGTGGCTTCGTCAAGGGATCTGCTACATTGTTCTCGGAAGGAACTCTGCACAGCCTGACATCGCCTCTATCTATGATCTCTCGAATAAGATGATAGCGTCGGAGAATATGTTTGGATCTTTGGTGGTATCTAGGTTCTTGAGCTTGTGCGATTGTTCCATTGTTGTCACAATAGAGCTCAATCGGACTCTCAATACTAGGAACCACCCCGAGTTCAGTTACGAACTTCTTGATCCAAACAGCCTCTTTCGCTGCATCTGAAGCTGCAATATACTCAGCCTCGGTTGTAGAATCTGCAACTGTCTCTTGCTTAGAACTCTTCCAGCTTACAGCTCCACCTCCAAGACAAAACACATATCCAGATTGCGATCTGAAATCATCCCTATCGGTTTGGAAGCTAGCATCGGTGTAACCCTTTACAACGAGCTCATCAACGCTTCCGTAAACCAGGAATGCATCCTTAGTCCTTCTCAAGTACTTAAGGATATTCTTAACCGCTATCCAGTGACTCTCACCAGGATCAGATTGGTATCTGCTCGTGACACTCAGAGCATAAGCGACATCTGGTCGAGTACATAGCATGGCGTACATGATAGATCCTATAGCTGAAGCATAAGGGATCTTACTCATCTGCTCTCTCTCCTTAGATGTACTAGGACATTGACTCTTTGAGAGAGAGACGCCATGTGACATAGGTAAGAATCCCTTCTTGGAATTCTCCATGCTAAACCTCTTTAGCACTTTGTCAATATACGTACTCTGACTTAGCCCGAGAAGCCTTTTGGATCTATCTCTATAGATCTTAATGCCTAACACATAGGCAGCTTCTCCTAAGTCCTTCATTGAGAAATTCTTTCCTAACCAAGCCTTTACAGACTGTAGTGTCGGAATGTCATTCCCAATGAGCAGAATGTCGTCAACATATAACAACAAGAAAACTACAGTGCTCCCACTAACCTTCTTGTAAACACATGGTTCATCTTCATTTTTGATGAAACCAAACTCTTTGATTACATCATTAAAACGAAGATTCCAACTCCTTGAAGCTTACTTAAGTCCATAAATGGACCTTTGCAATTTGCATACCATGTTAACATTCTTTGGATCGACAAAACCCTCAGGCTGTGTCATATACACATCCTCTAAAAGATTTTCATTATGGAAAGCGGTTTTGACATCCATTTGCCATATCTCATAATCATGGTATGCGGCTATAGCCAAAAGAATCCGGATGGATTTAACCATGGCAACTGGTGAGAAGGTTTCATCATAGTCTATACCATGAACTTGTTTGAAACCTTTTGCAACCAACCGCCCTTTATAGGTAATCACATTACCATCCATGTCAGTCTTTTTCTTAAAGACCCACTTACATCCTATGGGTTTTACCCCTTCGGGTGGATCAACCATGGTCCATACCTTGTTTTGATACATGGATTCCATTTCCGAATTCATGGCTTCTAGCCACTTCTGTGAGTCCGGACCCGTAATGGCCTGCTGATAGGTAGTGGGCTCATCATCATCTATGAGCATCACTTCACCGGTATGAGTCACGAGAAATCCATATCTCTCGGGCTCATGCCTAATCCTATCTGACCTACGCGGTCCGCGTGTTACAGGAACAGGATTCTCGCCCACAACACCTTGTGGTTCCTGTTCTTGTTCCATCTCAGTCTCTAGATCTCGAACTTCTTCGAGTTCTATTTTTCTCCCACTGATTCTTCTAGAAATAAACTGTCTTTCTAGAAAAATCGCAGTCCGAGCAACAAACACTTTGTGGTCAGTGGGATTATAGAAGTTATACCCTTTAGTTTCCTTAGGGTAACCTACAAATAGGCACTTCTCGGATTTTGGGCCAAGTTTATCCGAAGCTTCACGTCTTACGTAAGCCTCACAACCCCAAATCCTCATAAAAGACAAATTGGGACGCTTCCCAGTCCATATCTCATATGGTGTCTTTTCGACTGATTTAGACGGAACACGGTTAAGTGTAAAAGCAGCACTCAATAGTGCATGTCCCCAAAAGGAGGAAGGAAGGTCAGCTTGACTCATCATCGAACGAACCATGTCCAACAAGGTTCGGTTCCTCCTTTCGGATACACCATTCCATTGAGGTGTACCCGGCGGAGTGAGTTGTGATACTATACCACAATCCCTTAGATAGTCAAGAAAACCTCGGTCTAAGTATTCACCGCCTCGATCAGATCGAAGCATCTTAATACTTTTTCCGAGTTGATTCTGTACTTCATTCTTAAATTCTTTGAACTTTTCAAAGGATTCCGACTTGTGTCTCATTAGATACACGTAGCCGTATCTACTGAAGTCATCAGTAAACGTAATGAAGTATTGGAAACCACCTCTAGCTTGTGTAGACATTGGTCCGCATACATCAGTATGTATGAGACCTAATAAGTCCGAGGCTCTTTCGCCTTTACCCTTAAAGGGAGCCTTAGTCATTTTGCCTAACAAACATGACTCACATGTCTCATATGATTCAAAATCAAATGAGTCTAGCAATCCATCTTTATGGAGTTGCGCAATGCGAGTTTCGTTTATATGGCCTAAACGACAATGCCAAAGGTAGGTTTCGTTAGAATCATTTATTCTAACCTTCTTCGTACTAACGTTATAGATCGGCATCTCAAGGTTTAGAACATACAATCCATTGCTTAAATTTGCACCACCATAATATACATCATTGAAATAAATTGAACAACATTTGTTCTTTATTACAAATGAAAATCCTTTCTTGTCCAAACAAGATACAGAAATCAAATTTCTGCTAATGGAAGGTACAAAATAACAATCATCGAGTTCTAAAACCAAGCCACTAGGTAAAGATAGAAAATAAGTCCCTACGGCTAATGCAGCAACCCTTGCTCCATTCCCGACACGTAGGTCTACTTCACCCTTCGCCAACCTTCTACTCTTTCTTAGTTCCTGCACATTTACACAAATGTGAGAACCACATCCGGTATCTAATACCCATGATGCAGAAGTAGAAATATTAGCTTCTATAACGAAAATACCTGAAGTAGAAGTCTCACTTCCCTTCTTGTTCCTCTTTACCTCTTCAAGGTAAACTGGGCAGTTGCGCTTCCAATGGCCTGGTTTGTTGCAATGGAAACAATGTCCATCCTTTGCAACTCCACCCTTGGGTTTAAGCACATGGTCACAAGCAGAAGCACAAGCACCAAACCTTTTGGCACCCTTCTTCTTCTTGTCATACTTTGCCTTACCCTTTCCTTTGCCCTTGCCAAGCAACAGAATGTTGGACTTATTTGTCCTCATTTGTTGTTCAGCTGTCCCCAACATGTTGAGCAACTCTGACAACGACTTGTCAAGATGATTCATGTTGAAGTTCATCACGAATTGGCTATAACTGTCCGGCAACGATTGCAAGACAAGGTCCACAGCCAATTCCTTTTGCAAAGGAAACCCTAGACCCTCAAGGCTCTCAATGTATCCGATCATTTTGAGCACATGAGGCCTCACGGGTGATCCATCAGCCATTCTGCATTGGAATAATGCTTTGGAGGTCTCATACCTCTCATGCCTAGCCTGCTCCTCAAAGAGCATCTTAAGGTGTTCGATCATATCGAACGCCCCCATTAGCTCATGTTGCTTCTGAATTTCAGATTCCATGGCCATAAGCATGAAGCATGCAACATCCACTGCATCATCAAGATGCTTCTTGTAAGCATCTCTTTCTGCCCTTGGTGCATTAGGCGCCGGTTCAATCGGAACAGGCCCTTCGAGGACATACAGTTTCTTTTCTTGTCTGAGGATGATCCTCAGATTGCGATACCACTTTAGGAAATTGTTCCCATTAAGTTTCTCCTTCTCAAGGACTGATCGCAATGACAATGTACCTGTGTTTTGTGCCATGGTAATTCTACAACAAAGATCAACTCACACAAATAAGAATCATGCATACATAAATCATTTAACAAGGAATTTAATTAAATGATGCTCCTACTATGAATCAATAAAATGACAACAAGTAGGCCAAGATCCATATTTCACTACAACATAAGTCAGCTTTGGCTGATAAACTTACATCATAGCTATTTAGGTAGACAACTTTTGTCAATTACATCTCTATGTAACTCTTGGATAGTTGAGTGAACAACATCTTGTCCAAGTCTATCTTATAGACATAGCTCAACCCTTGCCTCTAGGTCCTTAATCCTATTAAGATAACCTAGTTAAGTCCAAACCCACAACAAGCAATCGAGATATTACAATTATCCACTCGCACCTTCTTAGGATAAACAATGGCACCTTGCTTTGGCAAAAACTACCAATTGTTGATCTTAAGCTTGATGAGTGCTTATCATGGAAGGCAACTAAGAACTTAATATTTCACCAATATATGTTCATACAACTCATGCATATATTCAACAAAGCATACATTGATGTTATGTAAATTTGGAAACCAAAATTACATGTGAAACATCGATGTTCATCTTGGAATATCGATGTTGTGGCATATAAACATTGATGTTTAATCATAATCATCGATGTTGTGAGAGTCACACTCTCCCACTGTATTGGCAGAATCTCAAAAACATCGATATTTGCACTTCAACATCGATGTTTTGAATACTTGAACTCCAAACCATTTGGCCGAGGCTCAAGAACATCGATGTTGGACTCTACAACATCGATGTTTGAGTAACTCAAAAATTCAAGATTTTGGTAGTAGCATAAAAACATCGATGTTTACACCCAACATCGATGTTTGAACTCCTGGAACTCAATAACATCGATGTTGTTTCATAAACATCGATGTTATTTGAATTCTGGAAATTCAATCAATTTGGCCGAGCTCAAATAACATCGATATTTAACATTTAAACATCGATGTTGTTGAGTGGTTGCAAGAGAACATCGATGTTGGTCATACAACATCGATGTTTTGGAGGTTCGGCCGAGGCTCATTTCATCAGAAAATCGATGTTTGTCACACAACATCGATGTTATGAAGATTCGGCCAAGCCTAAGCTCATGCCCACATCGATGTTGGTCACACCAACATCGATGTTTTGGCCTGTATGTACTTGAACGACATTCGTTCAAAACACAAATCGACACTCGGTTTTTCTTGGTCGAACTCTTCGACCTACTGCCATAAACATCTTGATTGATATCACATACCAATCAAGTGCTGATTGTCAAAACACTTTTGACAAATCAACCTCAACAACATATATATCACATATATATACACAAATGAATGCAATATGACATGATCATGCTCTATCACAAATAACACATCATGTATATTTGCAAAACCTATCAAACATATGCATATATTTGCATGGCAAAATCATATTTATACCAAATCAAACTAGCATATCATTTGACAATACACAAACATATCATGTTCAAAATCACTTAGCATAACACATACACAAGGTGATTCCTACACATGCTAAGATGATCATATTATATATGCGTCACCTATACGGTTTAGAGCTTCACAAGAAGGCTCTGCTACCACTGTAAGTTTCCTAAGCTATATGCCATTCATATACTAAGCACAATATGCAGCGGAAACAAGGAAACTTAACCAAGAAGCAAGTGAAGCGTGCATAAACCGTATAACAAAATTTTCGTACCTGTAGTATTAGGATCTTTCACCTAAATGCTGGACGGAATCAGCAAGAGCAAGACAACGGCCTGGCTCCTCTACGGTATCCACACGAACCGTGATCAGCTTGGAGTCGTCACACGAGTCAAGCCTAGAGCTCCCCGGACTGATGTGCTAGCAAGAGTAAACCGAGGCTATGTGTTTGTGGTGTTTGTGTGTATGGTTATCTTCTTTCTTTCAGAAAGAATGAAGAAGAGGTGTGTGTGGTGTTTTCTATAAATTTTGCAGAAGCAAAACGTGATAGAGAGGGAGCAGAATGTAGAGAGTGGTCAGATCACCACAAAGTGCCCAATCCCACTCATAAAAGTCCATTAGCATAATGGCCAACTTAAGGCCCCATTAGGTGACAAGATAATGGCATTCATTATCATGCCTCCACTAATGGACAACCTGAAAACACACCACCTTACCATAATTTCTGGCCAATTATTCAGCTAATAATTGTGCCAAAACCGACCCTGGTTCGACCACGGTCCAACCATACCTGGTCCGACCATGGTCCAACCACGGTTCAACCATCTACTCGAATCAACGGTTCTATGTGTGTGACCCTGTAGGCACTTGTAACATCCGACAATAATCGTAAAATCTCATTTTACAATTATAAGCAAAGAGCGGCGTCTAGCAACACATCATTGCTACCCGAACGACAAGATCAGTACTGATTCTCTTTGCCTCGGAACATGTCATCGTCCTTTCGTCCCATTATCAAGATCAAACACGAGACATGGAATATGTCAATCTCGTATGTGTTTAATCTCGGTTTCCTCGAGTTAACCGGTAAAACGGATACCAATGATATCATATATCACTATCCGAGCATGGCCATGCATTTACGGTTCAACTCTATCAAGAAACACTCCGATAATATACCCGTTATATGGGTCGGACGAATCCCCTCTTGATCAATCAAAACCCACTACATAATCATCATATACCCAATGATTACCCTTATGTCCACCCAGTTACGGATGACTAGGAATAATATCAAAGTACATGATTCATATGTTGGATACCTTGACGATCTCAGGTCGAAGGACAATACATCTATAAGAACCACTAATGACATACATATAACGTTCCATGTAAGGTTCTTATGTGGGTCGGTACGGTCCACAAGTTCTCTAACTTGTACCCGTATGTAGAATTCATATCACATATGCAATTCTCAACATACGCTAGTCTTAATTTATTATTACAACCCATCCGTAATAATAATCGACTAGGGACATTTAAGAATATATCAAATATGAACTAGGGTTATAAATATGTGCAAGCAATTATCTCATAATCATATTTATTGGAATAACCTTAAAGTATATACATGACTACAATCATCCATAGATTGGCTTTTGGGCATATAACTAACATCATAATTGTGATATTTTTGCAACAACCTTACTGCTTCCTAGGAATGAAAGCATGTTAAAGTTTATAATTGAAACGGTCAAGACATTGAAGAGGAGGAAAGGAAAGAGTCTCATCCCACCTTAACTAAAATTAATCTCATTTATGTTCCCAGCAGGCAAAAGGTCACCCCGATATATTGTCTTTTGGTTTGGGAATGCTATATAATGAAGAGCATCGTGTGTTGTTTGTCATCACCGAGCCAGGAAGAAGCAAAACATCACAAAGCAAAACTTCCAAGAAAAATAAGTAAACAAACTAACTATCAAGCTGGAGAATCAAGTCGGATCCCAAAGAGTGTACTGACTTTTTAGTCTTTATCAGTTTGTTATTGCCTATGTAGTTTTTTTTGGTGCTGGTGAGTTTTAAACATCAGTCCAAGGTCGATTTAAAGTAACAATCTGAACTTCTCAATGTTGTTGGTTTAAAGACAAACTATTTCCCTAAAAACAATATGCCAACAAATTGATATATGTGATTAAGCAGATCTGACCTTCTACAGTTTTCTTTATGCGTCATTGCTCTAAAATATAGACAGCCTGTAGGTTCTAAATTGCCAGTTTTCTAACTCCTTGCAGAGTAACAATGGCCATCAATCTGCTTAGTGAGTTGTCACCTGCAAAGGAGACGTGGGAATCACTGAATACTAAAGTTCAGGATCAAGTGTGCGATCCTAGGAGGTGAACATGTATCAAAATTAATGTGTGTGTGAGTGGTATATCTTTATGAACAAACATGATTACCTCCTCATATGATGATCCCTATTTGGTATGGGGATCTATGATGCATGCTGTAGCCCCCAAAACGCAAGTGGAGTGCTTTTGTTCCAGATTGCAAGAAGGCATGGCTTATCGAATTTGCAATTTCTGCGTTTTGATGGAAACTAGCCAATACAAACCTGTTACAGCCGAAATGAAGCTTCAATTTTTTCGTTTACAAAAGAAAGTATTTAATGTGACATAGAACGTATACCACTTTACATGTTTCAATTTGTTGATCTAAACATTATTTTAGACATATGTAACAAGACTACTTATCTATCTGGTACTATTAAATTCTTGAAAAGTTTAAACTAAGAAAAAATGTGACGTATACTGTGAACAATGATTAACATTTTTGTTACTTTATTCGTAGACATTGTTGGGCAACCAAATTCTATTGGTCCCATAGAGCCAATAGAGACAAGCAAGGGTAAAATCCAAAGCGGAGTACTGTGGTGACACTAACAGAGTGCATTTCTAAAATTGCATGATGAATGCTTAGCTTATTTTCCTGGAATACAATTTAATGATAACAATGTGATTTCATGGGGGACACATGTTTGAAGTCACTTTATCGGGGAAATAAGCAGAAATGATCTCTAAAGAGATGGTGCATACTTCTAAAAGATCTTTTGTTGTGGTATTGACTTCACTACTTACCAAGATGTTCCTAAGTAAGTTGTAAAGTATGTAGGTCCAAATTGGCATCACTCATGCCAAATCAACTTTGTATCAAAATCTGGGAAATTATGAACACACTAGAACACAATTAAGAAGAGGGTTAGAGAGATTGGCAAAAAAGATTTATAGTGGTTCGCCACACAGGACTACCTCCATTACTCAAGGAGTCCACCTTAAGATTTCTAATCTTCACTAACCTTGGTTTTTATGGGATCAACCAATAACCTATAATACAAAGTTTTACCTAGGCTAACCTCTAACCTCTCATACCCACAAAGCTAATCCAAGCTTTGCTCTCAGTTTCCCAGTAAGATATCCCTTATCCTACCTCACTCATTTGGTTTCTTCACATTTGAAACCAATAAAGCCTATCTCTCACAAGTTTTCTAAGGTGCAACTTGCAAACCTTCTCTCAAAGCTAATCCTAGCTTTTCTTATCACTAATCAGCACAAGAAACTCATAAGCTTGTCTAAGATATAACCCTCTCTCAAGATATCTTCATGAGTGACTCACTCAAGAGATTTACAAGTAATACAGAAGGAAGGATCATTAAACACTCTCAAGCTTAGGAGGAGAGCTGCTACTAATTTCTCACTTCTTTCTCCATTGGTAGCTCTGCCATTCTTCATCAATCAGTCTTCCTTATATAGAGGCAAAGGGAAAGAAGCCTCCAAGAGTAACAACTATGTGTCACTGTCAGTTGCATTGAGTCCTGGCATGAAAGGCGCCACAACGTTCAAATCCCTGAGTAGTCACTTTCATTCAGCATCTTTTGTGAAGATCAAGATTGTTGCTCACTTCCTGATTTCGTATGAACGTTAAGAGAGGAAGCTGCAACTTATTTGAATCATCCTGTGTAGTTCCACATGTATAGAGTACTAGGTTCTTTTGACATCCTAGTAATATGTTAGCTTGACACAAAGACCAAAGAAAGCCAACTATCGTCATTCTCTTGTCACTGTCAGAATTTTCATGGAAGACGCCATGTCATTAGCGTTTCAGCAGCTTTTGTGAAGTCCAGGGTTGGCATTTCCATGTGGGACTTAGTTGAATCAATTTGAATCCATTAGGAGTTTCTTTACTTCCAACCCATTCTATCGTCAGAGGTGCCAGAGCGTTAACGTTCTTCTTCCCTGTTTTCCTTTTCACGTTTTGGCATGAGACACACCAGACTGCAGCTTGTTGTCATTGATGTCATTGTTTAGCATAGTCCTAGGTTGGACCTAGGAAGTTTGAATTCAGCTATCTTTTGATCTGTTTAAGGTTTCTTTTATCATAGATTCAGAACCCAGAAATGTTAGTGTACTAGGTTCCTTGACCAATCCCCATAGGGATTAAACAAATGTAAGTGGCATGGGAGCTTGTAGTTGAAATCGACATATCATGCCCACTAACACATGTTCTAATTCCACTCACTTTTCTTCCAAGATTGTTGATCACGGGTTGGGCATATTTGTGAGCTGTCATTCATGATTAGATACAAAAGATGCTACACATAGGATTACCAAAATCAAAACCTAGTTAGCTCATTTAATATATAATATAGTATAAAGTCTAGGATGGATGCACATGTAACAAGACTTGAAAGAGACATGTCTACTACACAAAAGTATCACATGCATGCTTTGATTTAATATATAAATCTGAAACTCAAAGTTTGTTAGCATCAAAACATGGCTAAGGAATAAAGAGGATTAATAAATATGATTTACGCAAAATCAAACACTAATCCACACATAATTAATTATCTCGATTAGCATGCTTAATTAAGATTATAAAAAATAATTAACACAAAGCACATGCTAATCCGACCTTAGGCCAACAATCTCCCCCTTTTTGATAATGAAAAATTTTGCGTGAGAAGACAATAACTTTTGAAATCAATTTTGCACAAATGCTCCCCTTATCTAAAACATTTTTGCAAAATAAGAACATCTCATAAGTATGCAAGTACTTGCAATCACACAATATTATTTCTCCCCCTTTTGGCATCTCAAAAAGCAAATATGACCAAGTGTGAATTACTGAGAGAAGCCAAATTATAATAGATCAAGATACTATATTCCAAAAAATCAACAACAAAACGATAATAAAGCATGGTCAATAGAAACATCAACAAACAATGTTAGACTGATTGTATCCCTTTTTGGCACTACACAAGCCAAATTGCAACACAAAGGGATAGCTATAGTCCTACAACAAAAATGCACTAATAAAATACAATTAATAGAAAAATTAATAAGCAAATCAAGTTTGACTGTATCCCCTTTTGGCATCTCAAAAGCCAAATCGCAACACAAAGGGATAACCATAGACCTGCAGTAGAAAAATGCATTAACACCTAGAGCGACTAGCAGGATAAACTTCTTCAGAGTTATAAAATTTAGAGCTCAATATTGATCTTCTTTGTATAAGATAAATCAGAAGTGAGCAAAAAGAGGACGATCGAAATTCCTGCATAAAGATGTTAATAACTCAACCAAGTGGAAAGACTCACGTTTTGGCATCAATCGTGCCAAAAATCAACTCAAAGTATTAGTCAACAAGCAAATATAAATATATAACATCAACAATAATATAAATAATAAATCAGAATGTCAAAATAATATGAAGCAGTGATAGTGACTCAACAATAATTTTTCTAAAAGCATCAACTAAGAGCTCAAAAAGCTCATCAATGGTCTCTGTCCTATTTTGCATGAATAAAATCAATTAGCACATGATATTACCATAGATAGTAAAATATGTAGCATAGTACTCAAAAAAAAAATACAACAATCAACATAATATGCATATAAAAATAATGTAAAATCTAAACAAGCAATTAAAATTATGTTATGATATGGGGAATGCATGAATCTAAAGAGCAATAGAAGAGATGGAGTCAAACCCGGTTTAATGGGCAATAAATTCTTCTTCTTGTGGAGTGGCAGCAGGTGGTGGATGATAGTAAGAAGAATCTCTGACCTTAGCCAACAATATGTCCATGCTCTTTTTGCATTTGTATCACCCCTTCAGGTTTTCTATTGAAAACCATCAAGTCCTCCTTCTTTCCAATGATTTTTCCATCATCATCATCATGCTTTTAAGGCCATATTAGTGCAAAGTTACTCAATCAAGTTATGATCAAGCCTTTCTAGGAAGTGACATATGAGTCTCAAAGCTTGCTCTTTTGTTGACTCTTGGAACACCAAATCTAACATAATCTGGTAAGAATGCATATTATGACTTTAGGGATTTTTCTGCTAACTGCAGCTCCTTGATCATTTTCATTTCCTCTATTGAAGTCTCACTTGATAGATAGGCATCTTCAGTAAGCTTGCTCTTCTTCATCCATTTTCTCGATTTAACAAGTGTCTACTTTTTATGATGGGAATTAAAGAAGCTTCTTCTCTAGGCTTTGACTCTTCTTGCTCAATACTGGAAGATTTTCTCATACTTCAGAGTCTGAAATTCTAACAACTTTCTCTTTCCCTTTCTTTAAGAAGCTTTGGTAAGAAGTCCCCATCTTTAGTCTTGTGCTTCTCTTTATTTTCCGTTTTGGCATCGTAGAAGCCAAAAGCACTTTCGAACTTCTCCAGATCTGCAGCCAAGTAGCCTTTTCAAGCTCTTTAACAATTATTTCTTCAAGATCTGGTGGTGCTTCAACAGAAAATTGTTTTTCTGAATTGTCTCTGATAGTAGTACCTCCGGAGTAGATTCAGTCTCATGTTGACTCGGTTTTCCTTGAGTGTTTTCCTTTGAGCTTGTTCTTATGGATGAGGACTTGGTCTTTTCTTCTTCTTCTTCTCTAATTTTCTCTCCAAGACTTGGTGATGCCTCGACAAGTTTCTCTCTTGAATGGTCTTGGGATGTTAGACTTCAAAAACCACTTGAAGTTTTCTGCTTGACTTGATTCTCCTTATGGACCAATTTACTGCAGAGGTGGGAAGAATTAGAAGCCCGCCTTCTGACTCTAAAGGAAAAGGATAACCGGATTCCGGTCCAGATCCGGATCAATCTCTCCCTCCCCTCGGAAAGATTAAGCAGCGGTGTAGCATCAGATCCCAAAGATAGTAATTTCTTTCTTATGGGGAAAGGCGTTTTTCAAAAATTCTATAGAAATTCCCATATAAAATCGAGATAGTTACCTTTCACAAAAGTGGAATGTGTTGTTCGAATGATAGCACAACGCTTATGCCTTATTCTGGTGAAGGTTGGCCGAAGGGTCAGAAAACGAAAACATAATAGAAAATAGTAAAGAACCCCGTAAGGAAAGGAAATGAAGACCGATGGATAACTATACTATTTAAGTAAGTTTGAAAAGAACCCTTGGTACAATATTGACGATCCGGGCCTTTGACTTACTTGAGCTTGGAATATGATTATTGACTGAAACATCTTCTCTATCCATCTATTTGAACACTTTAAGGTCTTTTCCAGTAGAAACACTACATAATTTGAGAATTGATAGACTTCAAAGTCTTCATCTCTTACTTCAAGTGTGCTTCATGTTCCATTTTGTACTTTGGGTGGAGATAGATAAGGATTTTTGTGTTTAGATCAGATTGGCCTAATTTGAGATTGGTTTTCAAATTTGTGGAAGGAAAGAGAGACAAGAATTATTTCCACCATGGTTAGGATTCATCTCACTCGTTTTTTTGTAAAGGATAAAGGTAGGATATGAGAGAGAGTATTGGAAAGATAGTTGGATAAGTGGATATGAAGGAAACTAATTGTCCAACGATTATTTCAGGTTATCAATACAAATTCTCTCAACAACCCCATCTGTCACTTTTTGAAAAGTATTCTAACCCAATGTTACCTTTTTGAAAAGTAACATGCACGCTGCAAGAATCTAGCAGGTTTAGCAGGTTCGGCTTGTGAAAGATTTCTGCCTATAGAGCTGAAAATAAGCCCTCTCTTTCTTTAGAATTTTTTTACAAAAATCGATACTTTTTTTTCAACATCTGCCTTTTGAATTTGTGGCATCTCTGATGCCAAAATAGCTTGCTCACTGATTTCTTCACAAGTCACCAATGTCACCAATCCATTTTTGATCTCCAACGTAATTTTTTCATTGCTCAAATGTTAAGTGCAAGTGTGCAATTGAATGTTCATGAACTAAGTGATGAATATGCATGTTCACATATAAAGAGATCAAAGTTGAGAGATATCACCAAAGAAGGATTGTAGATACTCCAATGTGGAGTGCGCATTTCAATCTCCACATGATTCCCGATGAACTGATCTTCCTTCAGTCACTTGGTGAAAATACCTGCAAGTTAATTCTCTTTTGACAAGAACAATTGTTATATCCTTCTTAAGCATATGATCTTTGATAAAATTTTGTATCTCTTCAATGTGTTTGGTACATGAGTGTTAGACTGAATTTTTAGAGAGATAAGCACATAGAATGAGAAGGCACATATAAGCTAGGCTACAACATATATTTTATGTAACCAACTTGAGCATGTCATAACACCAGTAATAACAAATTCAGCTTCACAGACGCCAAATTGTACTTTTTGCTAAACCAAGATAGAAATGATTATGCAATGCACTAACAAGAACCACTTGTTCTTTTTAGTCTAATAGATATCCAACAAAGTCATCATTAGAATAATTAATCAGTTCAAAGAAAATGACTTTTGGGCTACTGTGATTTAATCTAAAGATATAACTTTTGAGCTCTTGAAAAAATCATTTGATAACACTTAGCTTGGATATTTTAAGACAACAATGAAGTATAGACAAAACCAAACATTGATCATAGTATCAGGTTTAGTAGTAGCAGAGAGCACTATTAATCATACCGTTATATCTTTCCGTCATCTCTTTGCCATTTTCGTCTTTGTTTAACATCATTGTCAAGCTCATTGAGACTTGACAACATTATCTTCATCAGTGCCAAAACGTTTGAGAAACCTTTTATATGCATAGCTTGGTTGATGAAGATCAAGTTCTTTTACTTGGAATCCGAGGTCGAAATTCAATCATCCCATTAAGCTCATCTCGAATTTGCTGTACTGTACGTTCTTAAATTTCTTACGTAACAACTCATTAGTAGCAACAAGCAATATGACACGATCAAAAATAAGATATACTTATGAGCTTTTATGAAGGAAATCATCATGACCAAAGCAAGTGCATTGAATACCAAAAGCAAAAGTCATATGCTCACTAAATGTTCTTTTGTCATCTCAAACAAGCACATATAATCATAAGCAAAACATAAAACTTCATAACATGCTTAATAGAAACTGAAGCACATAACATCAAATGATAATTTCTTCTTTTAGGCTTAGAAATGTGTCAGAATTGTCAACAATGATGCCAAATCGTTTCTAAAGCTTTTGAATATATTTAACAATTTCAGCAAACTCCAAAGATTTTCTTATCAATTTCAATGCTAAAACACATACCAGAATATGAAAGAAATTCATTTGCCAAAACATTAATAAACGACCATTATGAAGAGTAAATACTAACAATGAAAATACATAATGCATGTATCATATAAAATTGGGAAAAGTATTACCAAAATTATTTCAATTAATAAAATTGTTGACATCTTGTAAAAGAGGATTCAAACCATCATTACCTTTACCAAGCGCCTTACCTTTTGAGCTAACACTAAATGTGACATTACCTTAGCTTAAGGATGAGAATCTTGATGGGTCTTTTATATGTATTGAGCAACCATTTTGCAATGTCCATCTATCCTTATTTTTCATCCGAATCACTTGTAGTGCCAAGTCTTTCTCATTTACTTCCTTTTCTTCAAGCTTGAAATTTGTACACATGGCTTGAGTGTGTTCTCTAGACAGCATTGGATAGAGTTCACAATCCTTCAACAATTGATTCAGATTGTACTCCTTGAATTAAATTGTGCCATTGTGAATGATGCAAGGAGACTCCAAAACTCATAGATTGTTGCACTAGACTGTGCTCTTTCCAATTTGGCTTCATTGATGCCAAATCGAAGGAGGTTTGCAACTTTAGAATTTGGCTTGGCTTCATTCACTTCTTCTACTGACCAGAACTTCAAGACATTTTTGGTTGGCCTCCAGTAAGAATTTTGCACAGTAAGCCACTTCTCTTGTTCTTGACTCTCCATAGAAATCTTCAACAAAAACTTCTAATGGCCAAACTTCACACCACAAAAATAAGGAACTTTCTTGATGTTGCAACCCTCTAAAGCCTTGATCTTTATCTCCTGGAGGTTAATCCATATATAGAGAACGTGGCTCCGGTACCAATTGTAGGTCCAAATTGGCTAAGAGGGAGGGGTGAATTAGCCAACTTCGTTTAGTCGTCGATTTGGCGTCACTAATGCCAAATCAACTTTGTATCAAAATTTGGGAAATTATGAACACACTAAAACATAATTAAGAAGAGGGTTAGAGAGATTGGCACAAAGGATTTATAGTGGTTCGCCACACAAGACTACCTCCACTACTCTAGGAGTCCACCTTCAGATTTCTAATCTTCACTAACCTTGGTTTTTACGGGATCAACCAATAACCTATAATACAAGGTTTTACCTAGGCTAACTCTAACCCCTCATACCCCCAAAGCTAATCCAAGCTTTGCTCTCAGTTTCCCAGTAAGATATCCCCTATCCTACGTCACTCATTTGGTTTCTTCACATGTCAAACCAATAAAGCCTATCTCTCACAAGTTTTTCAAGGTGCAACTTGCAAACCTTCTCTCAAAGCTAATCCTAGCTTTGCTTATTACTAATCAGCACAAGAAACTCATAAGCTTGTCTAAGATATAACCCTCTCTCAAGATATCTTCATGAGTGAGTCACTCAAGAGATTTACAAGAAATACAAAAGGAAGGATCTTTAAACCCTCTCAAGCTTAGTATGAGAGTTGTTGCTAATTTCTCACTTCTTTCTCCATTGGCAGCACTACCATTCTTCATCAATCAGTCTTCCTTATATAGAGGCAAGGGGATAGAATCCTCCAAGAGTAACAACTATGTGTCACTGTCAGTTGCACCGAGTTCTAGCATGAAAGACACCATAACTTTCAAATCCCTGAGTAGTCACTTTCATTCAGCACCTTTTGTGAAGATCAAGATTGTTGCTTACATGCTAATTTCAAATGAACGTTAAGAGAGGAAGCTGCAACTTGTTTAAATCATCCTGTGTAGTTCCAGATGTATAGAGTACTAGGTTCTTTTAACATCCTAGAAATAGGTTAGCTTGACACAAAGACCAAAGAACGCAAACTATCATTAATCACTTGTCATTGTCAATTTTTCATGGAAGACGCCAGGTCATCAGCGTTTCAGCAGCTTTTGTAAAGTCTATGGTTGGCATTTCCATATGGGACTTGGTTGAATCAATTTGAATCCTTTAGGAGTCCCTTTCCTTCCAGCCCGTTCTATCGTCAGAGGTGCCAGAGCGTCAACGTTCTTCTTCCCTGTTGTCCTTTTCACATTTTGGCACGAGACACACCAGACTGTAGCTTTTTGTCATTGATGTCATTGTTTAGCATAGTCCTAGGTTGGACCTAGGAAGTTTGAATTCAGTTGCCTTTTGATCTGTTTAAGGTTGCTTTTATCATAAATTCAGAACCCAGAAATGTTAGTGTACTAGGTTCCTTAACCAATCCCCATAGGGATTAAACAAATGTGAGTGGCATGGGAGCTTGTAGTTGAAAGCGACCCATCATGCCCACTAACACATGTTCCAATTCTACTCACTCTTCTTCCAAGATTGTTGATCACGGGTTGGGCATATTTGTGAGCTGTGATTCATGGTTAGATACAAAAGATGCTACACATAGGATTGTCAAAATCAAAACCTAATTAGCTCATTTAATATATAATATAATATAGAGTATAGGATGGATGCACATGTAAGAAGACTTGAAAGAGACATGTCTACTACACAAAAGTATCACATGTATGCTTTGATTTAATATATAAATCTGAAACTCAAAGTTTGTTAGCATCAAAACATGGCTAAGGAATAAAGAGGATTTATAAATATGATTTACACAAAATGAAACACTAGTCCACACATAATCAATTATTTCAGTTAGCATGCTTAATTAAGATTATAAAAAATGATTAACACAAAGCACATGCTAATCCGATCTTAGGCTAACAAAGTATTCTAATTACAAAAAAATGTGTTGTAAAATTATTACGTGTTGTTCTGCTATACTAATTATGCGTATCTAACTTCTTTATCAATGTAATTCAGGGACAAATACATTGTCTTCCACACATGTTACCAAAATATATCTGAACCCTAATATACATGAGGTGGAGAAATTATTGGAAAGGTAAATTCCCCTGATTTAGTTGCATAGGTTTTATGCTATTGATCAATTAATATTATTGCACATTGTTTTGAGACAGTTGTGCACAGGAGGATGGCATATGTTTGTCACAAGATCGTGCTACACAACATGTTTCTATTGAGAAGCAAATGACTAAAAATCGGAAGATAACTTTTGAAATTCTTGAGATGGAAGGTGCTGAAGATGATGTAGTTGAAGATATAGAGGTTAGAGTTACCCTGGCTGGTAATATAAAGGAAGTACACAACCGTTATGGTTAGTGTTGCTTTGCTTGCCGGAATTGTTGGAAGAAGATAGACAGAGAAGGTCCTGCCAAATTTTGCCCCTCTTTCACATCCAAGTCGAGTATTCTAGTAATTAGCTTAGTGATGCTAAGTTGATAACTTATTTTAAAATATGAATTTGATAGCATTCCTTACCAAATTACGGGTTGGATATTACTAATTTTGTTGTATTTGTAGGTATAAGGTTGGAATTATGGTAGCAGACCATACTGGTGAGCTGACAAAGACCTTATTTGATCGGGAAGATAAACGCTTGATAAAAACATTAGTAATGGAGTTGTTGGACCGCACCAATGGAGAAAGTGATGAACTGCCACCACCGATTGAGCAAATAGTGGCAAGGGATACGATTTGGATTAAAGCTTTTTTTCATCCCTGTGTTAGTCCTCCAAGTTGGAATTCATCCTTGTGTAGCATTTTGACCTCTTTTCATTCCTGTGTTCGTCCATTTTGGTTTATTTTGGTCTCTCTAGCAAAAACCCAGTGAAAATTACTGAAGCGGTATATTTTTCGGTGGATTAATGTCACATTTCGTCCCTGTGTTGCCTCCTCAAATTGAAATTCGTGCTTGTGTTGAGTTTTGATTGGTTTTGATCCCTCAGTTGGTCAATTTATTAAGGTTTTAGTCTTTTTTACCGATTTTATCCCTAAATTCAATACTTTACTGTTCAAACCAGTTTACCCACCCGAAATTCGACCTAACTAACCGACCCAACCCGGAACCTTATTCAAAAATTTCCAACAAACAAATAACTCTACCTCCCCACATTAAAAATTTTAAAATCATAAAAAATACAATAGTTTTTAAAAATTTTTAAAAAATAAAAAATTATAAACCAAATTATTTTTAAAAAATTTTAAAAATTGAAACCTTTCTTCTCCACATGTTTTTTTTCTCTTTTTATTTTTAATTTAAAAATTTGCAAATTTAAATTTTTTTCTCTACTTTTGTTATTTTTTCTTTTTTCCCTCCTTTCTTCTCCACACAAGTCCTCTTATAGTAGTAGTCAAAAAGGCATAGTCGACTTAGAGTGGTAAGCTTTTTCTCTACTTGTCTAGAAAAAATTATATTTTCAAAAATTTTTAAACTACAAGATAATTTACTTTATAATTTTTTATTTTAAAAAATATTTTAAAAATATTTTGTACTTTTTTTAATGATTTCCAAAATTTTGATATTTGGAGGTAGAGTTATGTATTTATTGGAGATTTTTTAATGGGGTTCCAGGTTGGGACGGTTAGTTGGGTCGAATTTTGAGTTTGTAAACTGGTTTGAATAGTAAAGTCCTGAATTTAGGGGTAAAATCGGTAAAAAGGACTAAAACCTTAAAAAATTGACCAACTGAGGGATCAAAACCAATCAAAACTCAACACAAGAACGAATTTCAATTTGAGGGTGCAACACAAGGACGAAATGTGATATTAATCCATTTTTCGGTGCCACGTTAGCTTTGTGGGTCTCACTTCTCAGGATTAACCCAAAATCAAACGTACTCCACCCAACCCGTTTGCCCACCCAATTGACCCAATGTTTTTTTTTCTCTTTTCTTTTATTTTTTTCCAAAATTTAATTTATTATTCTTTTGAGTTAAAAACTTTATAAAAACTTTGATAAACAAACCTTCTAAAAATTTTAATTTAGGAAAATTTTTAATAATTTTTAATATATATATATATATATGTATATATAAGTATATATTACTTTGTATTTTATCCTTCATCAAATACTATCTTCCTCTCCCTCTCTTCCAATTTATTCTCCTCTCGCTCCTGCTTTGCAACCCATGCTCACCCTGTGCAATTCTTCTTCCCCATTCTCCTGTTGTTCCTCCTCTGCAGCCCATCATGCCCACCCTATGTAATTCTTTTTCCACAATCTCTCTACCTAAAATTATTTTTCGTTCTACCACCACCACTGCACACCAGATTGTTATGGAGTAAGTGAACTGACAACAAAAATTCTGCGAGGGAGAAAGCGTTTTTCGGGTGTAAAGCGAGGATCTGGAGTTTGCTGAGGATTCTCTGGTTATCGGTGTTGAGAATGGGGGCTTAGGGCTTTTGTTGTTGTTGTTGTTATTCCTGCGGCTAGACCCATCATAACTTTGTCGGCAGCGGCAGATTCGGGTGGCTTAGGGACTTTTTCTTTTTTTTTTGAGAAACGGGTGGCTTAGGGATTTGAGTGTGGACTTTGAGGATTTAAGGGTGAGTTCAGCAGCGGTGGAAAAGAATTTGTCCGGTGAGAAAAGGAGGGAGGAGTGGAGTCTACGGTTAGAGTTATCAGATTTGGTGGATCTGAATTCTAGGGTTCATAATCAGCTAAAATTGGGTATTTTTGTCAAATGAGTTTTAAATTTTGAAATTACTTGAGGCGAAAAATTTAGGGGATATTGATTAATGATTTAGAAGTTTGATTTAGCAAGGGTAATTCTCGAGAATTAGACTTTTGAGATTCTTGATGGGGAAAAAATTAGAGGTTTGATTCAATTCGAATTTTAATCCTCAAAATTAGCATAAACATAAAAGATATTTGATTGGTCGTGAGTATAATATGGGAATCTTACATAATGATTGGAGGAATCGGTGGATAATTAAATTTTTTATGGAAATTTGAAATTAAGAATTTGGATGAATTGGCTTTTTAGCGATAATCCAACCATAATAAAATCCCAAAATTATGTTAAATAAGATATGTGTATAGGTTTTTTTGTGTGGATAGATATATGTATAGGTTGCAATTATTTTAATAAAAAAATTATTATTTTTTTTTATAAATTAGAGCGTTTAGAAAGTTTTGTTTAAGAGAAGTTTTTATAAGGTTTTTACTAAAAAAGGTAAGTCTTTTGTAAATTATTGGGAAAAAAGAAAGGAAAAGAGAAAAAAGAATAAAAAGACTTGGGTCAATTGGGTGGGCGAATGGGTTGGGTGGAGTTAGTTCGGTTTTGGGTTAACCCTGATAAGTGAGACCCACAAAGCTGACGTGGCAATGGAAAACTTTCCATGTCAGCAATTTTCGCCGGGTTTTGGCCGGAGAGACCAAAACAGACCTAAGTAGGCGAACGTAGCAATGAAAAGAGACCAAAATGCTATAGAAGGATGAATTCCAACTTTGAAGACTAATACAGGGATTAAAAAAGGCTTTAATCCGATATGATTTTCCAAATCAAAATCACATCCTATAATGGGATTTTCGCCGGGTTTTGGTCGGAGAGACCAAAACAGACCTAAGTGGGCGAACGTAGCAATGAAAAGAGGCCAAAATGCTATAGAAGGATGAATTCCAACTTTGAAGACTAATACAGGGATTAAAAAAGGCTTTAATCCGATATGATTTTCCAAATCAAAATCACATCCTATAATAGGAAGTACGGCTGACAATATTTTGCAGTTTCAAAAATTCTCCTATGCAGGTATGTGTTAGGGATGATCTGCAATCAAATTTTATTATTTTAAAAAGAGTGTTAGTGACATGTTTTGAGAGCTATGTTGTGTCAGGCCCAAAGTGGAACTTCTGAACCTCTTCTACAATTAGGCAGTGATGGAGATGTTGCTGCAAGCACTGTCATTGGTGGAGGAAACAGCACAAGCCATAGCAACATCAACCTAGGGGATGTGAACCAAACATCTGACAGGGGTGTACCACCAATAGAAAACTTTGAATCCAGGAAAAAACAAAAACTTACTAAGGGTACTTAGTTTTTTTTGGTGCCAAACAGGTGTTTTGCAAACATTAACCCTTTTGTTCAAGATATTAAGCCTTTTTATTGATGCAGAACATTGAAAATTGTAATCACAGTAAAGAATTCAATAGAAACCACAGTGATCAATTCGTACACATTGAAATAATTCAAAATCATCAACCCAGGCAAGGTTCATAAAGCATGAGATAATGATTCACCCTCCATGCTGGGATATGAATGCATGGAAATTGAAATAATTCAAAATCATCAACCCAAGTAAGGTTCACAAAGCATGAGATAACAATGCACCCTCTCTGACCGGATATGAATGCTTGGAGAAACAGTACATAGATTTTATAAAGAACAATTAGACGTGTGAGAAGTTCATTTGTAGAAACGTGCTATTGTGAGATGTCTCTTGACAACATTTCTTGGTAGGTATTCCCAACAGATTTTTACCAGTGGTAGGGTCCTCGAGTTGCAGAGCTAACAACTAGTGCAGATGCTAATATTTCATGATCTGAGCATCAAGATTAGCACTTACCTTCAGTTGTCTGTTTTGGAACTGCGATTGATAACCACTAATAAATCCTTTCAGATAAGGATGCATTCGACAATGGGGTGAAATCAATGTCATTTTATTATATTATAATCACACAAAGTGTTTAGGGTTTATGGTGTTGATGCTTGAGATTTAGTCTTTTTGGTTTTTATGGTTAAGTGTTTAGGTTTTAGTTTTTAAGGGTTTGAGGTTTGTGCTATAGTATTTTGGGTTTTAGGGTTTAAGATTTAGGGAATACTCCTCTAATATTTACTGTTTGAGTTGTTGACATTTTAAGTCTTATGGTCTTAAGGAAGGTAATATAGTACTATAAACTGAATGTGATAGACTCTAATCTAAGCAAACATAAAGCAAACACTTATTACAAAACTTTGAAGAGCAACAAACGGCTCATTACCTTTTTCATATTCCAACAAGGCACCTGCATAGAAAATTTCAATCTTTTCCAAAACAGAATAAACAATTAGATCATATGCAAGGTCTTTTCCAATTTCAGGAGGAGTTTTTTTCTGTCTACCTTCCTATTGAAATATTCATTAAATCCCTAGATAATGAGGTTTTCCATTAAGACAAAAACTTAAAGAGGCATATTTGACGTTACATTATAGCTCTTCACATCATAGATGAGGCACTTGATTAGGGTCAATTACCCAATTAATTCACAACAAGTAATATATCAGTTACTAGTAATCGTTATGTGACAACATTTAATGTGCCAACCGTAATACGTAAGATGATGATAAGTAGAAGAAAAGATGGATAATGTATGAAGATCATATAAGTAGACATCTTGCTCCATTGCGTAGTAAACTACTTCTAAATTCAGAAAGTAAAATGCTTACCCCAAACTGAAGATTTTGCTTGTCCTCAAGCAAACAGAACAAAAAAGAAGGCATGATTTTGAAAGGAAGTAAGGACAATTCCAATGCATTAGATTTTCACTAGGTTTCTCCCTTGTGGTGTCCCAATTCAGGCATCCTCTTATTTTCCATCAAAACTGCATTTGATTCCAACCAAACTCTTTGTCAGTAGTTTTTGTCATAAAAATCACAGGAATAATTATGCAACCGGCCTCCATCCTTCTGCATCTGAGGGGTTCAGTTAAAGATTGAAACGTGAAAAACAATACCTCATATGCAGACCCATTACCTCTTGTCTCTACTAATGTGCATAAGTCATCAAGCTAGGATCACTAGGGCTTTATCTGTGTTGTATTGAGGCTGGGTGAGGGTTGTCAAAGGAAGGTGGATGGTTTTTGCAAAGGTCGATGGCTTGTGAACTCGATTCTTTTGTTCTTGTTCATGAGCAGCCTGAGACCGTGTAGAGGCTGTTTGACTTTGTATTTTCAGAGATCTCATGCTGTTCAGCAACTGTGTCCCAATACTTCAATCACTCTTGATGTAACCACTAACTCCAACAGATGAATTGGATTTGTGTTCTTTGGTGGAGTATGATTCTTCAGATGTTGCCCTTGTTCTTCCTCCCTTTCTTTATTTTGTGTTTTTTTTTTCTTCTTCCCATATTTTTCATTTTTTTTTCTTTTGCAAGGGAGGAGGGAGTACATGTATTTGGTGGCATTCTGAATTTTTGTGCTTGGCTGAGTATGGGCAATCTCATTCTCTGAACTTGATCAAATCTTGCTCATAGGCTCATCGACAGGGTGAGTCTGTTTGAAGGAATTTGTGCCCTTAAACACTGATGGCCCCTGCAAATGCTTGAGGTAGGATGTGCTGAGTAAATGAATGAAATAGGGCCATCTTAATCGGATCAAATGGGGTTGCAAGGGTTTGATGAATATGGGTTGGTGTAGTCTGTTTGGTGTGCCAAAGATGGCCTAGATCCTTTCCTTGCTTGAAGACTCTGCTTTAAATTTCGCCTTGACAGAGGTAAGGGCCTGTTCTAAGGTATACAGGCTGAGCCTGTTTAGAAAATTTTTTAACAAGATCCATCTCATCTGACAGAATTCATGGAATGCAGTTGCTTGATTTTTCCTGTTCTGCTCGTTTTGCAAAAATAAGACAAGTCATGAGATTAGAATCTGAATAGTGATAAATGGAACAAGAGAAGGTGCATAAATATAAAGACAGGCTCACACTGGGAGAAACATAACGAAAATAGATGAAAATTGAGATTGCATTAAATGAACATAAAAAAATACATAGGACTATACAATGGAAAAAATTGCACCCTAAAATACCCAAACTGAAAATCTGCAGTGTCCTCACTGCTAAAACTAAACAAAAACGGGGTGCAATGCCGAAATTAATTACCCCAAACTGAAACTAAGCTATNGGGGGGGGGGGGGGGGGGGGGGGGGGGGGGGGGGTAGTGGGTTGAGCAGACAGGATTGATCAATTCGTATGTTAACAAGTCTAGTCCTCCAATTTTGTTGAATTAGCCGTTGGGTAGGTGGAATGAATTAATCAAAATACAAAATAACACAGGCTCATCCCGTGTGTGTTAGCGTGTAAAACCACCGTGACAACTCTTAATGCAAAGCATCATGAAATGCAAATGCGGAAGGGGTTTAGAACTTCCCTGGCTAAATTCTGACTTGTCAATTCCTTTTCTCATCGATTTGCAACACCTAAAGATTAGCAACACAAGAAAAACACACAAAGAAAATAAAAACAACCAAAGAAAAATAAAAAGAAAGGTTTAGATAATAAAAAGCCTAATAAATCCAAATAAAAGGTAATAGTATCAAGCACCAGTCCCTGGCAACGGCGCCAAAAACTTGATAAGGGTCCTGCAAGTGCACAGGGTTGTTGTAGTAGTATCAAGGTCGTATCCACAGGGACTGGGTTGAGCCTGTTACCTTCAAATAGACAAATTAGGCTTAAACAAACAACGCATAAATTTTGGGTGAATGCTATTGAAATATAAAGTAAGCAAGAAAATAAAAGTAACAGTAGTATTGAAATAGGAAAAGATCATATTAAGTGAAGTCTTAGGTGTCCGATGTTCACATGTCCTGTTTCATGCTTTAAATTGCTCACCAGCCTCACAACAGGCTGAGCCTGTTTGACGGCCTGTGTTTAATAAGATGTCTTGAAGGGGCTCCCAACCTAATGTACTACCAACGACTTTCGATCAAATTGATAGTTCCCTAAGCTTCCGTCTACCCCCTGTCACTAGAATAGACGTCCACTTAGAGGTGAAGTTTGGTGTTGGGGCATGTTTTCGCACAGTCTCTCCCTATCTTCTTTTGAACGGCTAGGGAGTGAAGGCTGACTATTGTTGGTCTAGCACACTTGGATTCCCCTTTCGGTCCTTCACCAAGCTGCTACTAGATTAAAAATAGACTACTCAATAATCAATCAAGAATCAGGTTAAAAGTGGTGTCATTCTTCTTGACTGTGCCGTAATAGGCTGAGGCAGTGCTGAGCCTGTGGCTGGGCCTGTCGAGAACACAAAGTCAATTACACATATCAGTTCTTGCAGGCGCTCTCAACCTATACTGAGCCCACTTGTTTTCACTCACAGGTTCCTCCCAAGATTCTCACTCATCCTATTGCTTTTGCATCGGTCAAAGCATTGGGATTAAGATTGGGTGTTGGGGCTAATTCCTCAATTAATTCCTAACTTCTATCAAAAGCTAGAAACTAAGGGATGGTTGTAGTTGTTCCAGTAACTATGGCTTCTCCTTTCGGTCCTTCACCTATCTACCTATCATCATGCAAGGGTTTAGCCAGAACTCAAACATGTATCAAGTGTGCAGCAACCAAAACAAGAAAAATGGGTTTAGAGCATAAGATGAGGAATTTATTACAATGACATCAAAGACAAGTTCTCCCCTTCAACCTAAGAGGGGTTGTTCAGTGCACGCTCAAAATTAATGAAACAACAAAAACAAAGAAAAGCATTAGGTTGGGAACAACAGGGAGGCTCAGAGAAACACGATTTCTGCAGCAAAAGCTGCAGAATCGTGTGCCCCCTTGAAACTGGGTTTTTGCTTCTCTTCTTAAGCTTCTACAATTTCTTTGGTGTCTTGATCGATGGATTAAGCCATGATCAGTTCTTCTTCCTTCTTCCTATTTATAGGCACGGATCTTCTTCTTCTCTCTTCTCCCACTTACTGGAAGGTATGGGAGTTGGGCAAGTTGAGTTTTAGTTCCCCATCATGTTCCTCGAGATAAGGCACCATAGGAGGTGTACCGAGGCTGAATTCATCAGATCTGCAGATTTTAGAAGACTTTTAGGGAGGATAATGGTTCTTTAATTGCAATATTCTTTGGTTGTAATGATTATCCCCTCTTTCCCATGCCTAAAATTTTCTGAACCGTTCAGGTTATAATTGCAGAGTTGAAAGTTCTGCAAGCGGTGAAGCTCTGCAAGTGGCTGAGTTTTAAATTCATTTTTTGCATTTCTGGTCATCTGCAGATTCCACAGGCTGAGCCTATGTTGGGCCTGTGCCTGAGGCTATGCGAAGTCTCTTTGCATTCCTCATTGTAATTGAATTCAGCTCCTCTTGCGATTGATGTGGTGGCATGATGACTTTGTGGATCAAGGCAATGGTGGTGAAATCCAGTGGAAATCTTGTGATTTGAGGGGGATTCGTGGCTTTCTACCGATTCTGCAATGAACAATAGGCCCGAAACAGGCTCATTCTGTGCCAGAGACTGTTTCTTCTAATTCTCCAATAAAATCTCCAAAATCCTTCAAAATGCACCTGGAATCACTAATCATACAGTAAGAGATGGAATTTAAGAGAATATGATGAAATAATGCAAAGCAAGGCATATAGTCATGATAAGTTAAGAGTAAATATATCTAAAATCATGCCTAAAACTATGCATATTTCATGTGCATCAATGATTTCCTGTTACACACTTTAGATACTGTTTTCCTATTGTTAACTTTGTGTTAAGCAGAAATGAATTGTCTATTTCAGACCTCTGAATCAAAGAAAACTAAAATGTTGTCTAGCGATGGAGAAACAAGTTCGAAGGTGAATTATTTGGACAGGATACCAGAAGCAATAGTATTGCAAATCATCTGTCTTGCAGTTGTTGGATGTGAGAAAAATTTCAGTGTGATAAGGCAAAGGTATGGTTCAAATTCTTAAGAGCTATTTACAAACTTTTTCAATTCTGACATTCAAATACAACTTTTCAGCAGACAGGAAATTTATATTTCTGATAGTGTAAAGAATGTGTTATTGAAATTAGTTTTAACAGTTTTAATCTTCCAATTTTGCACCAGTTGTAATAAATTTGGAGAATTGTGCCTAGACGAAGAAGTTTTAGAGAAACTACATATAGATGCTCTATGTAGAAAGGTGTCAAGGTTAATGTCAAATCCTAGAGGAACAAAATTCTTATATCAACTCAGTAACCTAGGCTAGCAACATACAAACCTACTATTAGGAGTGCATTTTTTCTTCAATACAAATGATAAAACTACTGGACTAAGACTCCTAAAGTACGCTTCATCAACAATCACTTTCTATTATTTCAGAAATTATGCCAATGCAATCGCAAAATTAACTATTAGAGACAGAAGTGGTTTCCAGATATAGCTTGATCTTTACCGTCAAGGTACTGATGGAAAATTGTTAAGAAGGAAATACAGATGCCTACAACAAGAAATGATTGATCACAAACCATTGCCTAACTTGCGGTTGAGAAGGTTATGTCAAATGAATAAGTCAACCATTAAGATCACACTACATGGGATGATTGTGATGGACACAGTGAAGATTTTATTAGCTGTTTAAGATATTCCTTAGGTATGGAGTTTTATAAATTTTGCGAAATGTAATGAGATAAAATGCTAGAATGATCAATAAAATAGAGTCTATTGTAATACGTGCTTATGTTTATTAATGGATTGTAAAACCAGTTAGTGTTGCATCTATCCAAAAAGATATTTCCTATGCTATTAAGATGCAGACGCATTTATTAAATGAGTGACGGACAAAACTAAATTCTCCTAAAGAAAAACAAGGTAGGCCAAGAATAGCAAGAGGAAAAGGAAGTGCTACTTTTCTGCACTACCTAATTGACCTTATTAATACTAGAGGGAAAAAAACAGTACAAGATTTAACTCGCATCAAGAATATGAGGAGTCTTACAAACAACCATTTATTTTGGCAAAGATTTAATACTTCTCACAATAAGATATGTATATTTGGTAAGTGGCATTGTGTACAAATTCAGCCTACCTGTAACGCTCCGATTTTTCATAATTCAATTTATGAAATTTTTGGAATTTTATTCCAATTTTTACCCTCGAGGAATTTCTAGACTTTTGGTCAAGGGAAATTGATTATTTTCCTTGGAATACTAATTTTAAGTTGGTATTGTCCCTTGTTTCGGTTTCATGGGATTTAAACGTGATTCGGAGTGAGACGTGGAGTTTATGGTAGTTTTTATTAAAACTACGTCATTTAGGATTTAAAGGAAAAGAGAAAAGATAATAAAAAACTTAAAAGCCTAAGTGCGCATTGACCAGAGAGAGTTGACCGCGCCTTAGACCAAAATGACGTCGTTTTGGTCAAGGCCGGCCAACCCTAGCCCTTCCCTCTTTCTTTTCTCTTTTCTCTCCCTTCTTTCTTTTCTTCTTTGTTTCTTTTCCACCGCCTGAGTTTTTCTTCTCCTTCTCTCTCCCACGAGCCCTCACCCTCGAAATCTTCTCTGCTCAAATCGTGGACTAATAGCTCCACATCCCACAAATCTCTCCTTCACTTTTCTCTCCTTTTGTTTTCTTCTTTACTTCCACTTTTTTCTCTATTCCCCAAAAAATACCACCATCTCTTCTCTCTCGCGAGCCGCCATCACTATCTTCTTCTTCTTTTCTTCCGCCACCGCCTGCACACCAGTCAAAGCCATTGCCGCCACAACTTGGGTAAGCCTGACTCATCCTTTCTCCTTCCTTGATTTCTCTTTTCTTCTCCTCTCTTATTCTCACGGGTTGAGGATCATTGATTGTTTGTTTGTGTTGTGGACAGCTAGGCTTGCTGTTGAATGTGGTATGTGTTGTTGTTGTGGTCATTTTGGCTGCGGGCTGATGGTGTTCGGTCGGCGGGTTGCTGTGGATGGTGGATGCGGTTCAGGGTTCATTGTTGGCGGGGATCTGGTGCTATTTGGTGCGGGTCGTGTTGGGTAATGTTGCTGCAGGCTCGACTTGCTGCTGTAGTGTTGTTCATGCACAATGAGGGTGTTGGGATCGGGTTTTGGTGCTAGACTTGTGGAGTCGGATCGGGCAGTGAAGGTTCGCGATTTCGATAAGAATCCAATGCCCAATTTCTTCTTTGTACGATAAGTACTGTTCTACTAGTTGGATTAAATATCGTTTTTGGATGTTTTTGGGTAGTAGCCGAACTGTTGTGTGATAAGTGTGCATAATACGTATTATTTAGTGCATAATGTCTCCCTTTTGGCCTAGCATTTAGTATAGATTCATGCATTTTTTTACGGCTTTCTTAGTTTAATTTAGTAAGCAAAGCTGCTTTTAATTAAATCTTCTTTCAGGCATTTTTTGATGCAAAATAACCTATTTCCCATGGATTTCGAGCTCTTTATGGATTTCCAGAAGAACCGAAGCTGATTTGATGAAGATTTCCTGTTGAAGAGTTCTCAACGAAGTGACACTATTACATGTCTACGACTGGGTGACTCTGTCGCGTCCGCAGATCAGAGCCCAAATTTTTGCGTCAATTAATTCTGAAGATTTTTGGGAGTATATGACGTGATATATGATTTAAAGAAGTTATTCTCAGGAAGAAAATAGGACTACTGCATGTCAACGACAGGAAAATCCTACTTTCTAGTGATTTGGAAATAAACAAGCTATTTACTCGGAGTTAAAAGCTAGGGTTTTACACACAATAAGAAGAGGCAAAAAAGACAGTAGCAACCATCTTTTGGGACGCAGCTGAAGACATAAGACATGAGCTAGGGTTTCGACAGAAGCTTTTCTTCTTTTCTCTTTTATTTGGGTTTGTAACCATGGATGTTTTCTCCTTCCTTTTCTTTTATTTTGCTATGAACTAATTCTCTTTTCTAGATCAAGGGGGATGTAGCTACTTGATTCTTTTATGGATTAATTACTTCTGAACAATTTATTTTATTTGGTTTCTTGATTGATTTATGTGTGCTTAATCCAAGGTTAGAGACTGGTCATCTTTAGTTCTTGTCTTAGGATTTAAACCAAGTGCCGACAGGAGACGTTTAATTCTGGAAAAACATAGATCATCGTTAATCTAGATGCTGAAAGGTGGTAGATTATTATGGAACAAGTAACAACAAAGAATATCATTGCTCTTAGGAATAGGTTTGATTTACGATAGTGGTAAAATTGACCTTTGAGACGAGATTATACTTCTAAAAGATGATAATCTTACCCTAGGTTGTTACCCATCAAGAAATCACATAAGTAATTGTGAGAACCTGACCCAAAATCACTTGGGCTTCCTCACCTTTCCCTTTATACCTTCTTCTTAATCAGCATCCATTATCTTTGGAGTCGCCACCTGAATTTTATTATAGGAAAAATTTGGAAAAACCTTTCCTTGAATCCCAATGACTCCATCTAAAGCAACAGTTTAGTGAACCAAAGAAAATGAGCCCGGGGGTTCGTCATGGATGGGAAGGTATTAGCTAGGCACCCATTCATGTTTGGGCGAAACTTTGTGCGATTGAAGAAAATATATATGCCTTGTGCAAGTGTGTGTAAAGTGTGGAAGCAAATCACAAAATAATAAAATAAAATTAGAACAAAAAGGATAAATAAAATAATTGGGCTTGAGTCTCCACCACTAGAGACCACCTATGTACCCCGACGACTGGGTTCAAAGCCCACGTAGTTCTTGTTCGTGGCATCACAACACTCACATCATCAATACCATCATCAAATCCTAAACAAATAGTAAACACAAAAAAGGGGTTTAGTGTTACCTCTTCTAGCCCTTCTCTAGCTCCTTGGTTTGGGTTGAATTGTGCACCCACTTTCTTCCCACTCCTTAGCTCAATTTTTGATTCCCTCTTGGTCTACCCTTGCTACCTCCTTATTGATGCTACCCATGAAATTCCTCCAAAATTTCTGCCTATAAAAAACTTTCTAGGCTTGGAGAAGTAGAGTTTCTCCATGCAACAAAGCTTATGGGGGTGTGTGTATATTGAGAGATTGAGGCCTTGAAATGTGAATGGGAGGCCCTATTCATAGTGTTTTGGGGAGTGTAGGGGCGTGGATCTGCTTAATGACCAAGGTCTCAGCCAAAAATCTGGGCCAAAACCGTGTAGAAGCGCACATTTGGAGGCCTATCCTCAGAAGATCCAAATTGACACTTGCAGAATTTTCTGCAGTTGTGCAGCACTGTGAACATAGCCGGAATGACCAAGGAGCAGCTGTACATGAGAGTATTCCCATTCTCACTCAGAGATGCAGCATTCAAATGGCTTAACAACCATGAGGCAGGCCATTTCACAGATTGGGACACCCTGGTCAGAGCTTTCTTAAAGGAGTACCACCCATCGAGCAAAGCTGCAAACTTGAGGCAGCAGCTGATAGGATTTTCCCAACGCTATGATGAATCAATTTGTGATGCTTGGGAGCGCTTCAAGGGAATATTGAGGAGATGCCCAAACCACAAAATTGATGAGGCCGTGGAGCTTAAGCAATTTTATTGTGGCCTGAGTGATGAATACCAGAACACTCTCGACAAAATGGCGAATGGTTCATTTCTGGACAAAGACTACAATGATGGAGTTGCCATTCTTGAAGCCTTGTCCAAAAGGAAAACCCAGATCAAAGGAGTCAAGGCCTCTGGAATAATTGGAGTGGACAGAGTAACCAAGCTGGAGGCAGAAATAGAAGCCCTCAGAAAGCAATTAGGGGCTGCTCACGTCAAGGCAGCCACATCCACAGCCCCAGACTGTGAAGGCTGTAACACTTCGCAGTGGGAAGGAATTAAGAGGCACAGCACCAAGACAGCCTGATGCTGTAGAACAGACAACATCAACATCCAACCCAGGGCAAACAGTGCAGACACAGGCTGAGTCTGTGGGTGAGCCTGTGAGTACTAAAAAGGCTGAGAAACAGCCCTAAACAGTTCGACCCTATCAGCCTCCTCTCCCATATCTAGAGGTGTACATCAAGTCCAAACTGGAAAAGCAATTCAGTAAGTTTAAGGAGATGCTGAATAAACTCTATGTTAATGTTCCTTTTAGTGATGTGGTTACACAGATGCCATCATATGCCAAGTTCCTTAAGGACATCTTGACCAAAAAAAGAACCATTGATGACAACGAGACAGTAGCCATGACAACCCAGAGGAGTGCCCTCATTTAGCACCATCTGCCCAGAAATGCTCAGACCCAGGAAGCTTCACAATCCCTCTAAACATCGGGGACAAGAAGATTGAGGAGCCTATGCGATTTAGGAGCCAGTGTCAGTCTATTGCCGCTCTCCATCACTCAGAACCTGAACCTTGGGGACATCAAACCCACAAGGATGATAATCCAACTAGCAGACCGATCACTTGTATATCCTGTGGAAGTGCTAGAAGATGTTCCAGTCAAGGTTGACAACTTTTACATACCAGTAGATTTTGTGGTGATGAATATAACCGAGGATGAGAAGACACCCATCATTTTGGGGCGTCCCTTCTTAGCTACAGCAGGAGCTATGATTGATTGTGCAATCAGAACATTGACACTACGACTAGGAGAGGATACAGTGGAGTTCAATCGGAACTTTTGGCCTACCATTTAGTATAGATTCATGCATTTTTTTTTTTATAGTTTTCTTAGTTTAATTTAGCAAGCAAAGCTTCTTTTAATTAAATCTTCTTTCAGGTGCTTTTTGATGCAAAAAAACCTATTTCCCATGGATTTCGACCTATTTATAGATTTCCAGAAGAACCGAAGCTGATTTGATGAAGATTTACTGTCGAAGAATTCTCAACGGAGTGACACTGTTACATGTCTGCGATAGGGTGACTCTGTTGCATCCGCAGATTAGAGCCCAGATTTTTGCGTCAATTAATTTTAAAGATTTTGGGAGTATATGATGTGATATATAATTTAAAGAAGATATTCTCAGGAAGGAAATAGGGCTACTGCATGTCATCGAAAGGAAAATCCTACTTTCTAGTGATTTGGAAATAAACAAGCTATTTACTAGGAATTAAAAGCTAGGGTTTTACACACAATAAAAAGAGGCAAAAAAGACAGCAGCAGCCATCTTTTGGGACGCAGCTAAAGACAGAAGACAGGAGCTAGGGTTTCAACAGAAGCTTTTGTATGTTGCTGTGAGAACCTGACCCAAATTCACTTGGGCCTTCTCACCTATTCCTTTTCACCTTCTTCCTCGGGTCAATCCCATATCAATGAAGTCGCCACCCAAATTTTATTAAGGACAAAATTTGGGAAAAACCTTTGTATGACTCCTTTAGGCAACATGACGGGCGCCCCTTTGGCATCAAATCGTCGAATGTGCTTAATTCCAAGTTTCAATCACAAAAGCTTGCCCAAAGATGCCCATGAAGAATCATATTATAGAAGCTTGGATTGAACAAGAATTTCAAGAAGAAATCTAGTTAAGCAAGCTTAGAAGGAAACTTAATGAGAAGCCACCTTGATTATCACTATTGGAAGGAGGCTTGTCGACATCAATCTTCAAGTGGGGCCCAATGTCGACATGTGGTTGTTTTATATTTTTAGTATTTTGGTTCTAGTCCATTATTAATTAGGTTGATTAATGTGGGCTTAAGTTAGTTGGATTTTTATTGTAAAGGTTTTAACTCATGTGGGCTCAAATTAAAACCTAGTCTATTTGGGTAGTCTGAAATCGCACCTAAAAAAACTGTCTATTTGGGTAGTCCGAAGTCGCACCTAAAAATACTGGTCGGCACCTAAAAATTCTAAAAAAAGTCAAAACCTATTTTGACTTGGTTTTGAGTTAGTTTAGACGAAATTAGGGTTAGAGATTAGTATAAATAAGACCTATTCTTTTGTTATTTGAGACCTATCATAGTATAAATAATGTCTTTGAGGTTTTCTTTGAATGTGGATTCAATCAAGTAATCGAGAGTGCATTCTCTTGGTTTTATATTAGGGTTTGAATTTACTTATCAAGTTTCTTTGCTTGTGGCATTTATTCAATTCCTTGTGATTCTAATCCCATTGTTGCCTATTCCTTAATTGAGTCTAGGAGGTGAAGAATAGAATTGCAGAAAATCTTTGTTGTGTATCTACTTCTTTGTTGTCTAATCTGTGCAGAGATTAGGAGGTGAAGGAGACTTACATGGCGAGTTTGATTGAGATTGAAGATCGGGACAATCAGATAGTTACGGAGGTGGAACTAGTGGATTCTAGGGCTGTTGCCGTATCATCTTTTGGTAACGGAGCTAAGGTTTCCATCAATCATATCTTTTTGTGTTTGCTTTATTTTATTTTTGTCAAATTCGTGGCCATTCAATATCGTAGTTTCAATTCCTTGTTTCTGTGTTGTTTTGTGTTGTCGATTTTTTTAAAAAAATGTCGAGTACTGTTCACCATACTGTTCATTGAGTACTGTTCACCGACTACTGTTCATTAGTGTTACTGTTCACAAAAAAAAAGGAGAAAGAGTTGAAAGTCTACTTGGTTGTTTGTGTTGGAATTGGAATTGGAATTGTGGCCTTGGATTGCAAGATTATCAAGTGTTTCTTGCAGGGAAATCGGATTAGTTGTGTTGATGATATATACAAATAATTATTTACAAACAGTAGAGGCTTGTTGTTGGAAATGTGTGAATTGGTTGATTGAAATCAAGAAGAAGTTGGTTGGAATTTGTCGGATTGTTGTTGGAAGTGGAGTTTTTGCTGCAGGTGTCGAAATTTGTGTAGGAAGCTCCTACCCGAATTTTGATTATAAAGGAGTTGTCGCAGATTTGGATAGAAGGCGGCAACGCAAATTTTTTTGCTTAACAGTTTCTGGTTGTAGGATTTGTGTAGGAGGCTGCTACAGGAATTTTTCTGCCAACTTTGTTTTCTTTCTAATCGATTGCATGTTGTGCTTATCTTTGTGTTGGGTAATTGTTGTATCATAATTGCTCAATTGTGCAAATTATCAATCACATACATATCCTTGTTCTTGTGTGTGATCATTCTATTTTCTTGGAGTCGAATTTTGCCTCTAGAATTGATATCTTATCTTTCTTCTTTAGGTTATCTTTGATTTCTTGAATTAATTGCTGTTGGTTTGGTTGCTTGATTTTTGTTTTATTTAAACCTAACATATAAAACTGAAGCAGAATCAAGAGTGGTAAGAGGCTGAGAGTTTCATTCACTGCCATCAAACACGAGAGACACACGTGAGGATTTGTTTTAGCTAACAAGATTTTGCAGGATTAAACATTATGGAGACAATCTCTGCTCGTATTGAAGAGGTAGCACATAGGCTATGTGTTACTAGGAGAGTGCTTGATTTGCAACAAAAAGAAGATGTGAGTGAGCAGAGGGAGATTCTTTTTCAAACAAGATATTTGATTAATGATAAGGCACATAGCATGATCATTGATGGTGGGAGTTGCACCAATGTGGCGAGTACAATGCTAGTGGAGAAGATGGGATTGGAGAGTCAGAAGCATCCTAAACCATATAAGCTGCAATGGTTGACTAACACTGGAGAAGTGGAAGTGACACAGCAGGTTCTTATTACCTTCTCTATTGGTAGATACACCGATCAGGTTTTATGTGATGTGGTACCTATGCAAGCATGCCATATTCTATTGGCGTGACCATGGCAGTATGATAGAAAGGTTATCTATAATGGCTACAGGAATTGGTACACATTAACGTAGGGAGAAAGGAAGGTGAAATTGGGGTCATTCTCTCCTGCTGAAGTATATGAAGATCAAGTGTTTATGCAGAAAAGTGTAGATACTTGGATGAAGGAGAAAAAGGCCGAATTGGCCACACTCAGTGAGGAAGAGAGGAAGGCTAAGAGCCTTGCAAAAGGAGAGGTAGAGAGGAAGGACGAGAGCCTTGCAAAAGGAGAGGAGAGTTCAAAAGAAAATAAAAGAGATGAAGAGAAAGAGGAAGCTGAGAGCGAGAGAAGAAAAGAAAGAAAAGAAGTCTCAAAAGAAATTGTGTTAAAAGGCTCAAATAAGAGAGAAGTGAGGGTTGAATATAAGAAGAAGAAGAGTTTGTTTGTACTTCTGTACAAGAAAGCTTGGTTTAAAGCTAACATCGACCATAATTTTTCTAGTTTTGTTGCTGTTTCTTTGCAGGATTTTAGGGATAATTTTCAAAAAGTGATGATGTTACATGGAGCAAAAGTATTTCATCCACCATTCATCCAAGTGGCGCAGCTAAGTTGTTATGGAGGACTACTTTGGTGCCAATTGAAAGCATTCATGTTGCATGGAGGCCAAATCAAGTTTGGTATGCTTATCCCTAGGAAGAAGACACATGTAGTTGACCCTGGTGGAGTGGTACTTCAAGCCATGGTATTGTCTAATCCTACATCCTTTGGAGAATTTAAAGAGGAGGTTTAGTTGCCAAAAGGATCAAGGAGCAAGAAGTATGCACCAAGGGTTGCTCAAAGGCGACAAGTGTGTGTGTGTCATCTTGGAGACTTGGTTTGGCCACTTCCCAAGAGCCTCAAATTAGGGAATTCTAAGATTGATCATGGAGGGGATGGACAATTCCAAGAGTCGTGGCGCATCACTGACAAAGAATACAAGATTGCTTTGCAAGGAGAGTACCTTGTGAGTGTTTCTTTTACTGTTTCTGACTCTACTCTCTTTGATTTTGCAAGATTAGATTCGAGGGCAAATCTTTTTGAGGAAGGGGGAAATGATGCAATCAAGGATGCACCAAGCACAAGGGAAGAATTCCAAGTTTCAATCATAAAAGCTTGCCTAAAGATGCCCATGAAGAATCATATTACACAAGCTTGGATTGAACAAGAATTTCAACAAGAAATCAAGTTAAGCAAGCTTAGAAGAAAACTTAATGAGAAGCCACCTTGATTATCATTATTGGAAGGAGACATGTCGACATCAATCTTCAAGTGGGGCCTAATGTCGACATGTGGTTGTTTTATATTTTTATTATTTTATTATTTTATTATTTTGGGTCTAGTCCATTATTAATTAGGTTGATTAATGTGGGCTTAAGTTAGTTAGGTTTTTATCGTAAAGGTTTTAACTCATGTGGGCTCAAATTAAAACCTAGTCTATTTGGGTAGTCTGAAATCACACCGAAAAATACTGTCTATTTGGGTAGTCCGAAGTCACACCTAAAAATACTGGTCGGCACCTAAAACCTATTTTGACTTGGTTTTGGGTTAGTTTAGACGAAATTAGGGTTAGGGATTAGTATAAATAGGACCTTTTCTTTTGTTATTTGAGAATAAAAAAATTGCCTTTGACATTTTCTTTGATTGTGGATTCAATCAAGTTGTCGAGAGTGGATTCTATTGGTTTTATATTAGGGTTTGAATTTACTTATCAAGTTTCTTTGCTTGTGGCGTTTATTCAATTCCTTGTGATTCTAATCCCTTTGTTGTTTATTCCTTAATTGAGTCTAGGAGGTGAAGAATGGAATTGCAGAAATTTTTTGTTGTGTATCTACTTCTTTGTTGTCTAATCCGTGCAGAGATTAGGAGATGATGGAGACTTAGACGGCGAATTTGATTGAGATTGAAGATTGGGACACTCAGATAGTTACGGAGGTGGAAGTGGTGGATTCTAGGGCTGTTGCTGTATCACAACATGACCATAGCGAACCAAAAACATGGGATCGAGGGTTCGTCACGGATGGTAAGGTGTCAGGCACCCATCCATGTTGGTTCAAAATCTTGTGCAATTGAAAACTACAAGTGTGCCTTTTGCAGGTGTGAAATTGTGGAAAATAACAGAAAGGGGGGGAAGAGGAAGATTTGGCTTGCATGCCCGTTGTAAAATCGAGACTACCTACGTACCCGAGTGACCGGGGTCAAAGCCACGTAGTTCTAAACATGCCATTAAGTCGCCACTTACATCATCAAAAGCATCAGCATATAATCAGCCAGAATCGAACAAAAAGGGTTTAGTGTTATCTCTTGTAGCCCTCCTCTAGCTCCTTGCGTTGGGTTGTGTTCTCCACCCACCTTCTTGCCACTTCTTAGCTCAATGATTGATCCCCTTCTTGATTCCTCCTTGCTGGACTATTGCTGATGCTCCCCACGAAAATTCTCCAGAGTTTCTGCCTAAGAATATATTCCTAAACTTGGAGAGGCAGAGTTTCTCCAAGCATCAAAGCTTATGAGTGTGTACGTGAAAAATCATGTGTGTTTTGAAATGTGTGTGAGGGGTCCTATTTATAGTGTTCTGGGAAGCCTAGGGCTGTGGACCTACCTAATCGTGAAGATTATGCCCGAAAATCTTGTCCAAAACCGCGTAGGATCGAATTAGAAACAAATTCGGCAAAATTGGCCACCTCTGGGCACTGTTGGCAGTCATCCAGCCGATGACCGCCGGCACCCGGCGGTCGATGCGAGAGGACCGCCGGTCGCCCCGCGTGTCACCCGTTCTTTCCTTTTTCGAACCCCAATCCCCCTAATTCAGCTTTGATTTGATCCTACCGCGTATTCAACCCCTAATCATCCCAGAATCACTCAATTACTTGATTATTACTCCTCTAAATCATTCCATAACTGATTGATCACACATTAACACCCATTTTAAGCAAAATCGTACCAAAAACACATTTACCAATTAAAGGGTGATTTAATTCTGATTTTCCACGAAAATCGAAACCAAAATTAGTCTGCAAGTAAAGTGTTTATGGGCTAATTAAACTCTGGAGAATCCATTAACTTGGACCCTTAAACCCATCCTTAACCCAAAAATAAATCATCTCAATATAATCAGGTTAAACATAAATAAAAGACCCAAGCAATGAAATAAAACATATTTTAGTATAAATAAACCTTGATATATATTTTACCCTAAGATTAAATCATCTCGTTAATCCTAATATTCAAATACATAGGGGTCCAAGTTACCAAAATATTTTATTTCTACTAGATTAAATTCTTAACATGTCTTATTCCTAGGATTGAATTATCTCATCAATCCGAAGCTCAAGTATGTTTAAAATCTAATTTTAGTAGAAAATTCATGGGTCAAATTTGGGTGTTCACAGTTGCGGCCATCTATATTTACGGAAACAAGTTTTTTCGCATGGTCAATTGTATGTTGCAATATTGCTGAGTTACTTACGAGGCTAGTCTCAAAATATTGATCGAAAATGTTGATAATATACCATCAAATTATACAAAAAATATAGTATACAGAGAGATTTTCGATTCTTTAGATATTGAATAAAAGCACAAGACAATTACTTTTTTCATTATTTTTGTCTGACACAATTTAAATAGATTTTTTTTAATAATTCATAAAAAATATTGATGACTAAACTACCAAAAAGGCCAAGGAAAAAAATGGTACTTGATCATGAAAAGCATCGTTAAATTTGACCAAGAGAGAGTCAGTACTTTTTAAAACATATAAATTTAAAACTTCACAGAAATGTAATGTATAAATATTTGTGTGAACATGATATTTATTTTGCGGCATCCACTAAAGACAAAGAGGCCAAGGCGTAACCAAAAAAAGCCTAGAACGGGCAAAAGAATGGAAGCATATAGCTAAACCTAGAAGTGACAAAAGAATGGAAGTAGACGGCTAATTCTATTCGGTGAGTATTCCTTGATATCTAAATGTTATTTTTCTCCGAGTAAAAGATAAAGTAGCAAGGATGTACTAAAAAATAGTAAAACCCAAAAGCCATGGGTTTGGTGTAAGATGCAAAGCCCAGTTCCAAATGAAATAGAAATGGTGGATTAAAAACTATAGTCCAAGAGAGTTTTATCCTTGCCAATGTCCAAAAGCTAATTGAAAAGACACGGGTTACGCATTGTCAAAAGGTTAGATGAATTAATATTTCTTTTTGAAAACATAAAAAAAGCCAAATACTAATATACTTTCAAAATTTCAAGCCTGAAGGAAAACATAATCTCCTCAATGAAATAAATTAGGACACCTACTTGGAGTCCTAGCAGCGGAAGCAAACAGGTCTTGGAGTCCAGGTCTTGATCTACCGGTCGTGAAGGGTTGTCACGGTGTATAGGAGCAACCCCTGTAGTCTCCACGGCCTAAACCTCTCCTCTCTATAGCTGTGTGTACGGTATGTGTGGGTGTAACCTAGCCACCCTATGTATGTTATGTTCTTGGTATGTGTGCCATAGAACAACATGTATATATAGGAGGCAACTAGGGTTACAGGTGAGCACCCAACTTATGGGTGGACCTCGTGGGCTCCACTACCTCAAGTGGACCTCCATACAACATAACCCAACATCTCCCACTCACACAAAAGTGAGAGTGCTCAAAATACCAAATGCAAGAAACTCATTCTTGCTACAACAATAATAGTCATACAAGGAAATAGGACCGTGCGACCGGCATACTGTGAGAGCGAAATGCTATACACCTGTTAGGGATATATAGCCTCTCGTCGAGAAGAAACCTGCAAGTAGATCAGAAAGTATGCTAGTGCCCTAGATCACCTGAATCACATTAGAAAACATCCATAGGATCTCGTCCATCAAGGCGTGACGCAAAGCAACGTAATGCACCGTAATGCAAAGCAATGCAACGCAAATGTATTCACAATTATAATCGTACGTCATAACTGGTGCACCGGTGAATACAAGACTAATGTGATTCCGTCTATGACCTTCCTCTTCTCACGATTCCCTTGACCCGGCTCAACTCGCTTTTCTAGACATGCCCCGCCAGACCGAATCTGCGTTCATGGTCACTAAGATAGCGACCATCAAACTAAATCTCAAGTCTCTGATAGGAGGACTAAGGGTACATAAGGTAGAGCCATCATAGAAGCTCCGAGTCTCACACAACTAGAAGTCGAGATCACACTCTAGCTAACCCGTGGCCGACAAAATGCACACATGGTATGAAACATGTGCTACAGCATTTTCTCCTTTCCCATGGAGCGTATGTCTTTTCCTCATAAGGAATGTTGTACAGATGATAGTTTAGATACCGTGTGTATCCTAAACCCGAGTTCCTCGATCTACTCAACAACCTTGAACTCGCATCTGGCCTACAAAGTAGACTGAATGAACATATTCATTCCTAGAATGACCTTACTTGCCATTCTCAACCGACGTATATGTAGTTTTAAACCGTTCGCTCTCAAACTGTCCATATGACAATTTAGCTTAAAACTCGTCTCATCTCCACTTATCACCAAGATAAGGAGGCAATTACCCGTGTGAGAGGGCTAACCTTTCGTCTACTCGACATACATCATAAAAGAATGTAGAATGTACTCAACATCCAACAATAAAATGACAACAACATATATGCATAAACTCGACTTTATTGATCATCAAAATAAAATGTCAAAACAGTCATGTGAACATGTGGGAAATAACAACAGAACGTAGTACTCATAATCTACATAGCCCCTGAGACCTAATGTGTTTCACAAACACATCTCTAGGTACAGGCTTAGTCAACGGATCTGCTAACATATCCCCAGTAGATAAATACTTCACGTTCACCACCCTGCGTGTAACCATATCTCTAGCATAGTTATACTTGATATCTATGTGTTTGGTCTTGCAGTGGAACTTGGGGTCTTTCGTCGAGGAAATTGCAGACTGACTATCACAGTAAATCAGTACCGGGTCAGTGTCTCCTGCAAGATCCATGAGACGCTCCAAGAACCTCTTGAGCCAAACACCCTCCTGAGCAGCTGAAGCAAGAGCCACGTACTCTGCTTCCATCGTGGACAAGGATACACACGATTGTTTCTTACTGCTCCATGATATGGCGCCATCACTCAGTAAGAACACGTGTCCGGAGGTGGACTTCCTGTCATCTGGATCACCTCCATGATCAGCATCCGTGTATCCAACCAGTTGTAGACTCTTCCCGCCTCGGTAACAAAGCGAGTAATTTGCAGTCCCACTCAGGTATCTCATGATTCTCTTCACTGCCTTCCAATGCTCTGGGCCTGGATCGGACTGATACCTGCTCACCAAGCCAACTGCCTGACAGATATCCGGTCTAGTGCATACCATAGTATACATAAGACTTCCGACTGCGCTCCGATATGGAACTCGGCTCATCCGCTCTCTCTCCTCAAGAGACTTAGGACACATATGACTTCCCAAGGTTTGGCCTTTGTTGACAGGAGTATCAATTGGGTTGGAGTTCTGCATATTGAACCGTTCAAGAACTTTTCTGATGTAATTCTCTTGCGAGAGATACAACAACTTCTTAGAACGATCTCTTGAAATCTTAACTCCAAGAATATATGCAGCTTCACCCATATCTTTCATCTCAAACTGAGACGATAATAAGGCCTTAACCTCGTTGACAAACTCCAAGTCATTTCCAGCTATGAGCATATCGTCGACATACAACGTCAGAATCACAAACTTGTCTCTAGATCTCTTGGTATATACACAATGGTCTTCCTCTGTCATGGTAAAACCATTCGCTAAGACGACATTGTGGAAACGTATATACCACTGCCTTGAAGATTGTTTAAGACCATAGATAGACTTTAAAAGTCTACAAACCTTATGTTCGTGGCCTTGTTCAATGAAACACTCAGGTTGTTCCATATAAATCTCTTCACTCAACTCACCATTGAGGAAGGCAGTCTTTACATCCATCTGATGTAATTCTAGATCCAAGTTTGCAACTATAGCCAGAATAAGGCGGATCGAGGTGAAACGCACAACAGGTGAGAAAGTCTCGTCATAGTCTATCCCATGTTGTTGTGTGTACCCCTTCGCCACCAGTCGAGCCTTATATCTCTCAACTGTGCCATCTGCCTTGAGTTTAACTTTGAGAACCCATTTGTTCCCAATAGCTTTGCGTCCTACTGGAAGATCAACCAACTCCCAAACGTTGTTAACTCGCATGGATTCCATCTCATCCTGCATCGCTTTTGTCCATTTTTCCTTGGAAGGGCTTGAGAGGGCCTCTTTTACATTTCGAGGCTCATTGTCATCTTGTAAGAGCGACATAAAGAGTTCACCGCCTTCGATGTCAAATCGTCGACGAGGAGTGTTTATGCGTGAACCACGTCGCACACGTGACTCATTGTCCCCATCTGGTACAATATGGCTCCCACTCGGATCAAGGACATCTGTTTCACTCCCACTTGGAGGAAGATCTACCCCGTCACTCCCACTCGGAATAACAGGATTACCTTCATTCGCACCTGATGATGACGGACGAGGCTGGTGAGGAATCAACTAATCATCATCTGTCAAAATCCTCCCACTCGAATGAAGTGATCCTTGATCAACATTCTCAAACAAAGATAGGTCTTGACCTACCTCTCCCTTCTTAGGAAACTCATTCTCTAAGAATGTGACATCCCGAGACTCAAATTCAGTTACACTCCCACTGTCTTGCATACCTATAAACACATAACCTTTAGAGGTTTCTGAGTACTTTATGAAGATACTTTTCTTTCCTCTCGGGCCTAATTTTCCATGCTGATGAGAGGAATCATGTGTATAGGCAGCGCACCCTTAAGGTCGTAAAACACTTAGGTTGGGTTGTCGTCCCGTCCATAACTCATATGGAGTGGTTGCAATTGATTTGGTAGGCACTCGGTTGAGAATGTAAGTCGTTGTCAACAAGGCATCACCCCAGAAGGAGATAGGCAACTGAGCCTGTGCCATCATTGACCTTACCATCTCAAGAAGCGTTCTATTACGCCTTTCCGCAACACTGTTTTGTTGAGGAGTGTAAGGAATAGTCAATTGATGAACTATGCCCTTAGTATCACAAATATCCTTGAATTGGGTCGATAAGTATTCACGGCCACGATCTGTTCGTAATGCCTTTATCTTACGATCCAATTGATTTTCCACTAAGCTCATGTAGCTTTGGAAGCATCTTAATGCTTCGGACTTGTGCGAAATCAAGTAGACATAACCAAAACGGGTATAGTCATCGATAAATGTGATAAAATAATACGCTCCATGCTTGGCCCGAACATTCATGGGCCCACAGATGTCTGAATGGACTAGCTGTAAAGGAGATTCGGCCCTAGTGGCTACTTTTCCGAAGGGTTTTCGTGCTGATTTTCCAGCTAGACAACATTCACAAGTAGACAAATCCACATGTGAGATGCTAGGAAGCAAACTTTGTTTTGCTAACCGTTGCATTCTTTGTTGGCCAATATGACCTAGTCTAGCATGCCATGTGTTTATGTCAACATCACAATTACGCGAATCAATAAACATGGAAAAACAAGCATTATTATTGAAAGAGGACTCATCCAAATCCATAACATAAAAACCTCCGGTCAAATATCCATAACCGAATAAAACAGAATCCAGAGTTAACTTAACAAAATTGTCATGAAATAACAAAGTGTAGCCCAAACTCGATAAGTTCTTGACAGAAATAACATTTCGTCGAATCGATGGTGCATATAGGACATCGTGTAAGATCAGGCTTTGGCCACCACGCAGGACTAACTTGCATGATCCAATGCCTTCGACAGCAACCCTTGTGTTGTTGCCTACATATATCCATTTAGCTCCATGTGAAATCCGGCGAAATTCAACATAGGCATCACGTTCCCGCGCTATGTGGTCCGTGGCTCCTGAGTCTACAATCCACAAAGGATTAGATTCAGTGAGAAATACAGAACTAGAAACACAAAGTTCACTAGTTAAGGCGGTTGAAAATACCTTTCTTTTTGGCGCAGTGCAAGTACTGGAGTAGTGACCCTTCTGGTTACAATTATAGCACTTCACACGTGCCATGTTGGTATTTTTCGGGCGCCTTCTTTTGCCCTGTTGGTCTGCCTTAGGCTTCCCCTTTGGCTGAGTTGGCTTCATCTTCTTTTCCCAGGGTTTCTTGCGAGAACCACCCTTGGCCTTGGAAGTTGCCATATGCAACTCAGCTTGAGGCTTGCCAGCCTCAATCCGATCTTCCTCTAGCTCAAGGTGTTTCCGGACATCTTCCAGATTGTTGATCCTCACATTGTGGGTGAGATGCATTTTCATCTGTTCCCACTGATCTGGTAAAGAACGTATGGCTGCTTGGATCTGCTGTTCATCAGTAAGAACATGGCCCGAATTCCTTAACTCCCTGATCATATTGGCCATATGCCTCATATGCTGTCTCATAGTATGAGCAGGGTTCTTCTTATAGGAATCGAACTTGATTGTCAAGGATTGAAGCTTAGTCACAGACAGAGTGCTGTAACTATTCTTCAACTTGTCCCAGATTTCCTTTGCAGTCGGGAAATCCTTGCAATCTAAGAAGATATCTTCTCCTACTGCACTCAACAACGTACGTCGAGCAGCAGAATCCTTCTTCTACCAAGCATCATACGTGGCACGGTCAACCCTTTGCTTATCCATGGTGCCAGCTTCAGGCTCATTCATGACTTGGTTGCTGGCTTCCAGAGCCTCTTGCTCTTCCAGCACATACTGAATTTTTACGCTCCATATAGCGTAATTATCGCCATTGAGCTTCAACCCTTTGTTGAGCTCCGCGATAATAGCTGTGGTAGCAGCAGCAGTCATGCTATAAAATTAGGATGAACAAAGTTTTAATGAGAATCATACTTGTATAACTAAAACACGCAGGGATTTAGATGTTCACATTGCATATATGTTGTGTAGCAAAAAAAATTTGTAATCAACGAGGCTAATAAATTAATGTACAACTACGAGTCGAAAGTTCAGTATGTTCCCAATCATCGTCCTTAAAGTAAATACATAAAAGGAATTAGCCTAATTAATTATATAACTTTTGCTATTTTTTTCCTTTGCCTTAGCTTATTAAAGCATATAATGATATGTTAAACATAATCAACACACCATTGAAAGCATGTTAAACAAATTAACATGAATGCACAAGAATGTTAAACTAATTAACATGCGTGCTTAAGGATGTTAAAATAAATTAACATTAGTGCAAAGGTATGTTATTCAAGTTAACATTATTGTATAATTATGTTAAACTAATTAACATTAATACTCAAGTATGTTAAACAAATTAACATATTAAACAAATTAATATTAATGCTTAGTTATGTTAAACAAATTAACATATTCAACAAATTAACATTAATGCTTAGGTATGTTAAACAAATTAACATATTAAACAAATTAATATTAATGCTTAGTTTGTTAAACAAATTAACTTATTTAACAAATTAACATTAATGCTTAGGTATGTTAAAAAAAATAATGTTAATTTGTTGGTGGTTAACCATTTAATGCGTTGAACCCCATTTACACTCCTTTAAAAAAAAACTTTCCAAAAAAAATTTGAAAGTTGAATGCCATAATGGCTGATTACAAATTTAAAAAAAACGGTTAATAAGGAGTAATATGTATTAAGGAGTAATTATGGCTTGGTTACAGCTTTCATTACCAAAAAAAAGATAAACGTGTTATTAGTGGTAATTAAAGGTAGAGGAGAGAACGGTTGGGCATTTAATTGTCCCAAAAAGAAATCCTCTTCTCCCTCCCCCCTCCCTTTTTTTTTTTTGACTTTGCAGGAGAAGCCGCCACCCCTCCCTCCGTGCCACGTCTCCCCCGCCGCGGCCAGAGGTTGCAGAGGCGACAGCTGCCGGACACGCGAACAGATCGCACGCCCTCGCCGTCCACTCCTGCCAGCCCAGAAACCGACGAGGACGCAGCGGCACCGAGCGGCTCGACGACGACAAACGTCGCCTCGCCTTCTCCGGCAACCCTGCTCGCTCGTGGTCAGCCCGCAACCGTGCTCAACGACTCTCCACTCGAGCCTCCACACCACCGCAAGTGCAGCAGCGGAGCTTGGTCGCGCAGCCGTCAGCCGCTTGATCCACCTACGCCGTCGCAAGCCATCCATCCGGGACAGTGAACCGCGCCGCCGTCGTGCATCCACCGTCTGTGGTGCTCCGGTGCGAGTCCCCTCCGGCCTTTCACCGCCATCTGCAGCGACCATAGGTTCTTTTGCCGCCGTGTGCAGCAAATGGATGTGAGTGGGATCGGGGTTTTTCCTTTTTTTTTTTGTTTTGCAAAAGAGGAACAAACAAAACACACAGATATGGCTTTGGATGATTTGCATCCTTTTTTTTTTTTGATAATGATTCTGTGTAATTGCTGTTCAATCAGGGAATTAAAGAAAAATTGAGGGGCTGCGTTGATTGACCGGAGGCCGGGAAACTGCTCCCCGGTCATGCCTCATTTCCTTTTTTTTTTTATAGATAATCTGTATATTTCTATGTTCATTATTTTCATGTACTAGTGTAAAGGGTCATCAAAACACAGAACTGATTTCTTTATTCCCTAATTCACAGATCTAGTACATGTTTCATTAACACAGAAAAAGGAATATAGAGAATACATAATAAAAAAATGCCTCATATATATTTTTCCAGATTACACAGCAAGGATACATGCCTCATACATGCCTTAATTCTTCATTTTGACTAAAACAAAGTTTGCAATTCATACATGTAAATTACACAATTTTAGTAAACATATTTTACCTTTTCATGTTTTAGGCAAAAAAAAAACAAGCATGTAAACATGTGAATCATACAGAAAAAAATAATAGGCATTTAATTGGAAACTTAGACCAGAGATAAAGACTCTAGGCTCCGGTACCAATGAAGGAAAACATAATCTCTTGAATGAAATAAATTAGGACACCTACTTGGAGTCCTAGCAGCGGAAGCAAACAGGTCTTGGAGTCTAGGTCTTGATCTACCGGTCGTGAAGGGTTGTCACGGTGTATAGGAGCAACCCCTGTAGTCTCCACGGCCTAAACCTCTCCTCTCTATAGCTGTGTGTACGGTATGTGTGGGTGTAACCTAGCCACCCTATGTATGTTATGTTCTTGGTATGTGTGCCATAGAACAACATGTATATATAGGAGGCAACTAGGGTTACAGGTGAGTACCCAACTTATGGGTAGACCTCGTGGGCCCCACTACCTCAAGTGGGCCTCCATACAACATAACCCAACAAAGCCCCTGCAACATACCAAGAAAATATAAACCACACAAAGTATAAGAGTAAAGCTATTCATACTATATACTAAACCTAGCGGAGGGTGTCACTGGAGATTAGGTTTGCTGCGGTGATTTGAAGGTGACTAAAGGTTGGATGCTGCAGTGATTTGAAGGTGACGGTGATTTGAAGGTGACTAAAGGTTGGATGCTGTGGTGATTTGAGGTGGCTAAAGGTTGGATTGTTATTGGTTGATTAGATCACTGTAGATTAGGTTTGCTGTGGTGATTTTGTTGTGACTAAAAGTTGGATGTTATTGGTTGATTTTATTTTTATATTTCACCGTTGTGTTGTGGTATAGCAAATCTTAGTCCACCACTTTCTAATACTTTGTCATATGTATTAAGTTGTTGTATTCCATGTGGCCCACAATCATGCCATTTGTATTGTCCATTATTTTCCACAAAGAGATTCTCTATACTACTAATTTATCAAGTAACCCAATTCCTCTCCTTCTAATAATAGATCCTTAGATCTTGTACCACTCACTTTTAGATTACATGGGTTCAATAACAAGAAAAGAAGCTTTTTAATACTATAGACTTCTAGTTTTCAACACAGGTATATGAGACTTTGATTTTTATATTATCATATATCTTTTTGAAATAGAACGATAAGGTTTATTAGGGGAGAGTTTGCTATTAGGTTGTCATGCTTTTTTTTTTTTTTTCTGATGTGTTTTAATTATAAACGAGAAGTTTGTTATAGTAGTATTTATTAACCACTCTTCCGCTATAATAGTTTGTGTTAATTAGCACAGAATCCTTTTTTTTTCATAAGAAATTCGCGTATAATTTGGGACATCAAGAACATCGTGTGAGAGAAACTATCCCTGCGCTAAAAAAGGTGAAAGAAATCTTAATTTACATCTAACACCTTCCCTGTTAGCCTAGAAAGGCTAAGAGAGGGGGGTGGTGAGATAGCTTTTTCAGGTTAAGATAGATTTGATTCCAGATGCAGCCAAATTGTTGCGCAGATTTGGTTTCTATTGCAGCCAAATGTAGAAACGATTAAATGAAGAGTATGAGGCAGAGGCAATAAGGTAGAGGCAATAAGACACAAGCAATTTAGAGTGATTCCCCACACAGGAGTACATCCACTACCTAAAGGTCCCCCTTTTAGAATTTCTAACTCTCCACTATACTAGGCTTTTACTGGTTCAACCTTAACCTTTACAAGCTTTTACAGGAGCAACTCTAACCTAAGCTTTTCAAAGGCTCAGCTCTAACCTACACTCAAGCTTTTAACAGGCCTAGCTCTAACCTACCCTCAAAACTAATCCTAACTTTGAGTATCAAGTAAGATTATAACTTATTCTCACTTATAATGCCCTCAACAAGATAACTACAAGAGTGACTCACTAAATAAGTGTTTACAACGAGTTTAGAATAGTAGATTCACTCAAGGTAAGCTCAATATAAATTTTTGAATATCTCAAAGGTTTTGGCTCCAGCGGAAACTAAATATCATAGAATCTTTTAACGGGCTGAAGTGTGTAATCTAATGAAGCTTTGGACCTCTATATATAGATTCTCAAAATGGGGGAGCTGTCTCACAACGTTCACGCAACGGCTATATGATGTCTAGGTGGCGTAGGAGTTGACTTCTTACTTCTCTAATAAAATAGTCCACGTAGGCAAGCCAAATCTGGAGAATACTTGAGCTGCAATTTTTTTCTTAAAAAAGTTTCCAAAAATAGATAGTGAGGACCACTAGATCTTCTAGGTAGTGAGAGGATGTTAGGACCACTTTTCTGAACTTTTTCTAACACTTGGAGTGCAAGTATAGTCGTTAGTTGATATGTTTAAACGTCAACTACTTTTCGGGACCACATGCTTCATTGGCTGAAAGTGATGGGTTGTTCGTGCGGACCACCAAAGCTTCCTGGATGCTTAGAAGGTGTGAGGACCACTTTCTAGATCTTTTTCTAACACTTGAGCTACAAGTTTGGACGTTGGTTGGCATTTTAATTACCAACTACCGATCTGGGACCACATGGAATATAGATTGATAGTGACAACTTATTCTGCAGCCTGTGGAGCAAAATTTTCTCTGTTTTGGTTTCTTCGTGTAACCAAATGTTTCTGCCCAAAACTCAAACAACACAAAACACTTAACCAATATGTTTGTTAATCATCAAAATAATATAATGATCATCAGAATCATTAGAAATACATATTTATATGCTAAACTTAATTAGGCTTAATTAATTACTAATTAATCCACTAATCACATGTTTAGGCTAATATTCGCAACCTCTCAATCATTCGGCCAAAAGATTGGATAAGCAATAAGATTTTTTTTTTGTTTCAATCCATCTCTACAAAATGAAATAAATCATTCTTAGGCGCACGATTTAATCTTTTGAAAAAGCCTCATGAAAGAAATACCAAAGATCGTATATCCAACACTAGGGAATGGGACACGGAAAAAAAGTTCAAGAATAACAGTAGTATTTTATGAAAAAATTGGAAAAAGAAAGAAAGTGTGATTGTGCTTCTTCGCCCAAAAAATAGAGTGATTGTGCTTTTTCACCCAAAAAAATCGTTTATTCTATAATGAACGGATGAATAACAATTCCAATCCAGACGCACATCAAATGATTCACAAAAGTTAGCACTAAAAACTATTGATGTACAAGTTTCAATCCAAGCGCATATTAAATGATTTGCAAAAATTACCAATAAAAACTAATGATGTACAAGTTTCAACCCAAGCATAAAAATCTGATCGAGACAAAAATTAAATTGGGACAATGATGTACCAATCAAATTGAGACAATTGACATATAAACTCAAGTTTCATGGAGAGATTCAATTTTTTTTATGACAAAGATAAAAAAAAATCAAAACTACCTTGCAAAAAATAAAATAAAAATGATAAATCTTTTTTCATTTGAATAACCAACTACTGAGGTAAGTATTTGTCATAGTTGCTGGCAATGCACAGTATCAGTCTTCAAGCATTTTTTCTATGTATTTATAAATTTTTTATGAGAACAACCAAATTTGACCCACGAATATTCTTCTGAATTGGATTTTGAACATACCTGAACCTTGAGATTGATGAGATGATTTGGTCTTGGGTTTAAGACATGTTCAAAATTTATTTTAGTAGAATTTATATATTTTGGTAATTTGAACCTTTATGTGTTGGAGTCTTAGGATTAATGAGATGATTTAATATGTTTTATTTCATTTGTTTGGGCTTTCTTATTTATTTCAACCTAATTGTATTCAGATGATTTATTTTTGGGTTAGAAATGGATTTAAGTGGCCTAAGTTAATGGAATATGCATTCTCCAGAGTTGATTGGTCCATAAAAACATTACTTGCAAACCAATTTTAGCTCTAATTTTTGTTAAGAATCAGAATTAAATCACCCTTTAAAAGGTAAATGTGTTTTTGGTATGATTTTGCACAAAATGGGGATTTAATGTGTATCAATCAGTTATGGGATGATTAGGAGGAGTACTAATAAAAAAAAGAGGATTTTCTGAGTTGATTAGGGGTTAATTACACGGTTAGATCAAATCAGGGCTGAAATAGGGGGATTGGGGACCAAAAATGGAAACAACGTGTGAAACCAGGAGAACCGGCGACCATCTCGGGATGACCACCGGGCCTGGCTGTCATCCAAGAGATGACCGTCACACATGGCGGTCATGGGTCCCCAAAAAGTTAATTTTTGCCCGATTTTGTTTCTAATTTGATCCTACACGGTTTTGGCCCAGATTTCCGGCCAGAATCTTGACCATTAAGAGGTGCATGACTCCTGCACTCCCCAAAACTCTATAAATTGGACCTCAATTCACATCCAAACACACACAATTTTTTCACAAATACTCCTTATAAGCTTTAGTACTTGGAGAAACTCTAGTTCTTTAAGTCTAGAAATATTTTTAGGCAAAAACAATGGAGAAATTTCATCGGTTTCATAAAAAAGAGAGCAGCAAGGGTAGACCAAGAAGGGATTAAAGATTGAGCTAAGGAGTGGGAAGAAAGTGGGTGAAGAACACAACCCAAACAAAGGAGTTAGAGGAGGGCTACAAGAGGTAATACTAAATCCCATTTTTGTCTACTATTTATTGATGATATTGATGATGTGATTGTTGTTGTGATGCCATAACAAGAACTACGTGGGCTTTGAACCCGGTCGCCGGGGTATGTACGTGGTTTCTAGTGGTGGAAACTCAAGTCCAATTATTTTTATTTTTCTTTTTCTTTCAATTTAATTTTTGAGTTATTTTATGTGATTTACTTCCACACAACACACACTTCCACAAGGCATACAATTATTCTTCAATTGCACAATGTTTCGCCCCAAACATGGATGGGTGCCTAACACCTTCCCATCCATGACGAACCCCCAGACCCAATATCTTTGGTTCGCTAATTGGTTGCCTTAAACGGAGTCATTAGATTCAAGAACATTTTTTCCTAAATTTTTTCCTATAATAAAATTCGGGTGGCGACTCCAAAGATATTGGGTGAAGGCTAAGAAGAAGGTGTAAAGGAATAGGTGAAGTGGCCTAATTAACTTTGGGTCGGGTCCTCACACTTTAGTGACATTTTAAAATGAATGGTTTATTGTGTTTTTGCCATCCTCATACGAAAACAACAAAACATGCACTACAATTGGGAAAATTATGGAGAAATAACGAAGGAGAAGTTAAGCAACTTAATTGCTTACAGTCTTAATGCTTTTTCGATGAACCAATATCTGATCGGGCTTACAGATTGGATTTGTCTAAGATCTTTGGAATTCGTTTATTTCTCTCAGAAATGGCTTGTTGAGTATATCTATATGTGTGTGGATAGCTTTTAGATTACATGGTTGCTTTTGTAATTGACTAGTGGAATACAAATGCTATATATTCCATATAATAAAATTCTCACTTTACTACTACATATTTTTTTAAATTGATGAGTGGAATGCAATTGGCAGGAATTCCTTTAGCCAAAATTTTTATTTACTATCAAATGCTCAGTATAAAACATGGTATTTCTTAGGTTCTACATATTTAGAATCTTGACATATTTGGTTCTGTTGACATTTACGTCAAGCTATATTTCTTATTCAAGGTATCAAATTATGTTCAAATCTTTCCATTCTTTAATTTATGCACGTTTAGAATCTCCACATATTTAGTTTTATTTATATCTACCTCTGTATGTTTAACAGTATATATGAAATTGTATTGAAACTTTCTAACCATAAGCTAATTTTTATGTGTACATTGTGTATCTGATGCTATATAGAAATTATCTTTTCCAATTAGCTTTTCAACTAAATGATTTTGATTTTTTATTTTATCCAAGTGTTATGGAGCAAGTTACATTATCTTATCGACTGATGTTGAGAGATATAACAGAGAAACTTATTTTGCCTCCTTCGATAGATCATGTATTAAATTGAAGGAATCAAAATATTTGTGTTCCAGGCTAAGAATTGATGATCTAAAATCATTTATAACTGTTAAGACATAACTTATACATGGGGTCCTACAAAATCCAGAGTTGGTAGCTCGAAGAATAAATTGGTCTATTATGGGAATATTAAGCGTTGAAGTAGTTGACATTAATTATTATGATATGATCCAGTTGCACGTGCATATGCAGGAAGTTAAAAAAGAGAATGTTAGGCTGAAAGATGCTCTTTGAGATATCACAATTATAGTGTAGAATTTGAAAAGAAAAATAGCAGAAAATTGCAGGATATATGTTCAGATGTTATGATGCACAGTCGACATCTAGCTAAACATGTTTTCACACTTTCTGCACAATTTGAAGAAATTATTACAATCAAGGTTTTAGACATATAGATATACACAGTGACGGTTCCACGGTATAGTCACTGTAGGCAGGTGACTACACTGGATCCTGGAAAAATGGAAATTGTATATAGTAGATTTACTGCAATCGCAAAGTCCTTATGCTTGATTGAGTTATTTTATGGATAAGGTAAGTGATAAAAGGAAAGAATGATTGGATAAGTATAAATAGTTTTATAATTAAATACAATTAGGTAACTGATTCCTTCAAATTGAGTCCTCCAATGTTAATTTGTGCTAAGTTTAGTTTTCCTTTGATTAAAATTGTTTGTTTTTAGCTAAGCCTACTTTTATCTTTTGCAGTTTTTTTTTTATTTATATGAGGCTGGTTTAAGAATTAGATAAATCCACAAATGAATTAATTCTCTCTCATGTAAAATTATCTCCAACTCACTAAATTCAAGTAAAACTATATTTACAATGTATTTTTAACTGAAACTCGTAATTGGTTTTCCTGACTCACAGACTCAAATTCTCAATAAAACTTTTAGGGTCTATACCATTCTACTTCTCAAAGTGAAAAATTTTCAATTTTTTGAAGAATTGCTTTGATTTCTCACATTGTAGTTGTAACAGATTAACTTAATAGTAAACATTGCAGAAATTTGTTTGCAAGATTTCTTTATATTGTGCAGGAACTATTGCTATGCTTAATTGTTTTCAATTATCATCAGTATAAGTTTTATATTTATTCATGTCATTTGTACTAAAATGATTAATTACGTTTAATGTTTTTGGCCTACACTGAAAATTATTTCTAAATCCGCCCCCTAGATGTACAAGTATATTTTTGTATGTGGTTAACATTTGTAATATTGTGAAGTTTACTACATAGACTTTCTGTTGCAACTCGACATATATGTAATAGAATTTCTTTTGGTTCATTAAACCTGTAAGAATTTTTTTCATATTATATTAGGGTTATTGAATGTGCGTTGTATTACACATTTGTTTAATGAAAGAATATTTATATTGTGAACAGTTTGCCAACAACAAATAATTTACAATTTATAATTAAGTTGATCTCTCTCTAGAATTTTTAAAATCTATTAATTTATGTTTTCAATTCAAGTGACATTTTCCCGTTTTTCTTGCGATTTACGTTTTTTAGGGAATGCCTACAAGTAGACTTTTTTTCATAAATTTTAATTAATATAGAAGAACTGGGTAAGAAAAAATAATTTTATTTGGTACATTTTAGACAATTAGTAAACTAAATGGGAAGTCATCATTGGGTCTCTTTATTTTAGTCGTCAACTTGTTGGTAATATGCCCAAAAGCCAATCAATGGATGATTGTAGTCATGTATATACATTGAGGTTATTCCAATAAATATGATTATGAGATAATCGCTTGCACATATTTATAACCCTAGAATACTTTGTATTCTTAAAATGTCCCTAGTCGATTATTATTATGGATGGGTTGTAATGATAAATTAAGACTAGCGTATGTTGAGAATTATATGAGATATGAATTCTACATACGGGTACAAGTTAGAGAACTTGTGGACTGGACCGACCCACATAAGAACCCAACATGGAACGTTATATGATTGTCATTAGTGGTTCTTATATGTGTTGTCCTTAGACCTGAGATCATCAAGGTTCCCAACATATGAGTCGTATACTTTGATATTATTCCTAGTCATCCGTAACTGGGTCGACTTAAGGGTAATCATTGGGTATATGATAAATGTGTAGTGGGTTTTGTATGATCCATAGGGATTCGTCCAACCCATATAACGGGTATATTATCGGATGGTTTCTTGATAGAGTTGAACCGGAAATGCATGGCCATGCTCGGAATATGATATGGTGATATTATAGGTATCCGTTTTACGCGGTCAACTCGAGGATCAAGAAACCGAGATTAAACATATGCGAGATTGACATATTCCATGTCTCGTGTTTAATCTTGATAATGGGACGAAGGGACGATGACATGTTTCCGAGGCATATTGAATCAGTACTGATCTTGTCGTTCGGGTAGCAATGATGTGTTGCTAGACGCCGCTCTTTACTTATAATTGTAAATGAGTTTACAATTATTGTCGGACGTTACAAGTGCCTACAGAGTCACACACTTAGAATCGTTGATTCGAGCAGGTGGTTGAACCGTGGTTGGACCATGGTTCGACTAGGTGTGGTTAGACCGTGGTTGGACCAGAGTCGTTTTGGGCTGGTTTGATTCAATAATTGTCAGAATTATTGAGCCAAACCTGATTGCTTGTGATGTGTAATCCCATTAGTGCTTAGTGGTAGACAAGATAATGGGTATCTTAATCATGATGGGCCATTATGTTGGTCATTACCGTAAGCACTAATTGAGTGGCATAATTAGATTATGCTTAGGGTTTTTTGGCTGATTGCATTCTGGTTTTTGTGAGTCTTGAGAGTGTTTTTCAGACCAGCAAGAACACACACAAATAGTTCCTTTCTTTGAGAAAGAAAGGAGAACAAAAAACCACAAGATTAAGCTCCCGGAAATCCGTAGCTAGCACCATGGTTCGAGAGTGCTCGGGGGTTGGAGATCGTGAGACGATTTCGGCCTATGATTGACGGTTCGTGTGGATACCATAGAGGAGCAGGATATCCTTCTTGCTCTAGCTGATTCGGTTCTTCAGTTAGGTGAAAGATCCTAACCGTTTCAGGTATGTTCATTTTTGTTGTTCGGTTTAGTTGCTTCACTTGGATCCTCCAAGGTTTTCGGGTCTTTCCGCTGCTCTTGATTGTCAAGTTTGCATGCCCGGATACTTACACAACTTTCATTTGCGCTGGTTGTATTTAATTGAATATTATATTGGGTCAATTTAATTGATTTGTTAGTAGGCTAGGCTAAAAGTCAATGTTTGGGCTGAAGTCAAGCTCGGCAAAAAGGTCTAATTGATTGCTTTCAGCCGACTTGAAAAGCAATTAATTTTTAGGTACATCAGTTGTCGGCAATGTCAAATTATTTTAACCGACTTGGGCCATTATTTTTCGACTTAGGATTTTTTTTATTATTATTTTAGGTTACAAGTCCAAGTAGGTTTAGTATTAGGCTAGTATAAATAAGACTTTTAGGGTTTTATTTTGAACACAAGCTATTTTGATAATAAAGTTTACCGTTGAGGTTTTTATTGATTGAGTGATTCAATCTTTGAGAGAGTGATTCCCTTGGTTTATTTCAGGGATTTTGTTTACTTATCAAGCAATTAATTTGCTTGTGGCGTGTTCAAGATTCCTAGTGATTATTACTCTATTCTTGCCTAACAACTTTGTTTTGTTTTGAGGTGATAGAGGTAGTTGCTGAAACCCTTTGGTTGAATTGATTTCTGATCTTGGTGACTTGATTGATAAGGAGGTGCTATCTAGCTTTGTTCTGGTAGTGTTGCCGTATCATCTTGGTAGCGGAGCCTAGGTATCGATTTCAACTACATATCCCTTTATTTTTCGCAATTTAGTTTTTGTTCTTAAGTTATTTTAGTTTTGGCCAAATTATATTAAAAAAACAGAAAAAAAAAAGATTTCGGTTGTGGTTAATCGTGCTGCCTAAAAGTTTAGTGTTGGAGTTGTTCCTTTTCAATTCTTTCCCTGTTGCATCAATCCATTGCAATATCTTTTTAGAAAAAGAGTAAATTGCGATTGTTGCTGGTTGTTATCGATTGGAATTGTCAATTGCATAGAGTGGTTACTTTGTCATTACTTGACAACTCGACACTAATTGTGGTGTAGTTAAAAAAAAAAGAAATTGAGGTTTGAGGAATTGCGGCAAGATTGGTTCTTTGATAATTGATTGCAGAAAAAAAAAAATTTCTTGTTTCTGCTTATTTGATTTTCTTGTTTCTTTCAGCCTATCTAATTGAGCAGTCTTTGTGTCTTATTGTTCAATTGCTACAATATTCATCACATACATTGTCTTGTTCTTGTGTGTGACTATCTTTCTTTCTTGGAGTTTATTTTGCCTCTAGAACTTGTGATCTCTCTATTATTGCTAGGATTTTCTTGATTCTTTCTTGAAGTGTTACAGGTTGTTTATTATTTGATTAAATGTTATTGATCCCAAAGAATAAACAAAGTGAGAATTCAAGAGAGGTAAAAGGCGAGTGTTACATCCATTGCCAAGAGAGAATAAACAGGAGAGATACACGTGAGGAACTTTTTCTACTAACAAGTTTTGTTGCAGGTTTACATCGTGGAATATTCGAGATACGATAGGAGAAGGTACTATGATGAAGAAGAGTTTGATAGACTTAATACACTCAGAATTAAAACGATGCCCGAAGCTCAAAAAGTTATCTTCTATACTAGATGTTATGCGAAGGAGAAGGTTTGTAGCTTGAAAGTTGATGCGGGAAGATACGCCAACATGGTGAGTACATATATTGTGGAAATGCTAGGATTGGAGTGTATGAAGCATCCTAGACCTTAACGGCTAAAAGGGAAGAATGACATGAGAGAGATCAAGGTAACTAAACAAGTCCTTGTTTCATTTTCAATTGGGAGGTATTTAGACCAAGTGTTGTGCGATTGTGAACACCCAAATTTGACACACGAATATTTTACTAAAACTAGATTCCAAACATGCTTAAACTTGAAGTTAATGAGAAGATTTGATTTCGAGTTAAGGCATGATAAGAATTTAATTTAGCAGAGTTAATGTGTTTTGGTAATTTAAACCTTTGTGCACTTAAACCTTAGGATTAATGAGACGATTTAATCTTAGGGTAAAACATATAATAAGGTTTATTTAGATTAAAATACATTTCATTTCATTTGCTTGGGCTCCTTTAGTTGTTTTCAACCCAATTATATTGAGATGATTTATTTTTGGGTTAGGAATGGGTTTCGGGCCCAAGTAAATGAATTCTCCAGAGTTTATCCAGCCTATTAACACATTTCTTGCAGGCTAATTTTAGCTCTGATTCATTATTTATGAAGGAATGTTGTTTTTGGTATGATTTAGTATGAAATGGGTGTTAATGTGTAATTAATTTGTTATGGAATGATTTAGGGGAGTGTTAATCAAGTAATTAAGTGATTCTGGGTTGATTGGGGGTTGATTACGTGGTAGGATCAATTCAGAGCTGAATTAGGGGGATTGGGGGTCGAAAAAGGAAAGAACGGGTGACACGCGGGGTGACTGGCGGTCCTCTCGCGACGACCGCCATGTGCTGGCGGACATCCCCACATGACCGTCGGCACTAGGGGTCATCCAGCGGATGACCGCTGGCAGCGGCGGTCATGGGTACCCAGAACCCCCGATTTCCTCTGATTTTGTTTCTAATTCGATCCTACGCTATTTTGGACCAGATTTTCAGGCATAATCTTCACCATTAAGCAAGTCCACTCCCCTAGGTTTCCCAGAACACTGTAAATAGGACCCCTCACACACATTTCAAAGGACATACAATTTTTCTCACATACACACCCATAAGCCTTGAGTGCTTGGAGAAACTCCACCTCTCCAAGTCTAGAGATACATCCTTAGGCAGAAACTCTGGAGAAATTTCGTGGGAGGCATCAACAGTAGTTTAGCAAAGTGGAATCAAGAGGAGGACCAACCATTGAGCTTAGAAGTGGCAAAAAGATGGGTGTAGAACTCAACCCATTGCAAGGAGCTAGAGGAGGGCTACAAGAGGTAACACTTAACTCTCTTTTTGACTGATTCTTGCTGATCACAAGATGATGCTTTTGATGATGTAAGTGGCCGATTAGTGCCATGTTTAGAACTACGTGGCTTTGGCCCTAGTCACTAGGGTACGTAGGTGGTCTCGGTTTTACAACGGGATGTAAGCCAAATCTTCTTCTTCTCCCCCATTCTTTTATTTTCCACACTTGCATACCCACACAAGGCACATTTGTATTCATCGATTGCACAAAGTCTCGACCCAACACGGATGGGTGCCTAACACCTTCCCATCTGTGACGAACCCCCGATCCCATGTCTTTGGTTCGGCATGACCATGTAGCCTAAAGGAGTCATCTGAAGGTTTTTCCCAAATTTTTACCTTAATAAAATTTGGGTGGCTACTCTATTGACATGGGATTGACCCGAAGAAGAAGGTGTAAGGAAATAGGTGAATGGGCCCAAGTGATTTTGGGTCAGGTATTCACAGTTGGCGATTCCGCTGGGGAAGTAGTGGGTTCAAGAGACCTTGCGCAGTTTTTGAATCTTGTGTGCCTTTTTATTTGTCATCATAAGTGCCCTGCATTCATGATGATTGATGTGAAGCTTCTACCATAAGAGGGCAAGGCAATCCAAGTCCACCACAATGCTTTCTTTAACGATGGCGGCTTGAGTGAACCCGTTTCTCGATGCTTAGCAATGATGAGGATTAATCGGCCTCGGACCTCACGCGATATCCATTATCACTTGTGAGTAGGTCAACCTATTCCCTAGCGGCAATCTTTTGGCCCCCAACCAGCTGCATGCCCTGAGCATCTCATGCATTATGAATCAATAAGTGGTACATGCATTTGGGTGTATATTATTGTGGATTCAAGTAATTGTAAATAGAATGCCTCCTTCATGACCTTTACCCTAAAAGAGAGAGAGAGTGATCCCCTTGGGTACCCAGAGTTTTCACACCTATTTCTCCTCAAAACTAGTGCAAGATGAGTGAAGATAACGCTACCAAGACGTCATGGAATTCCTACTACAAGATCCAATTGTGAGGGATGCGTTGATGGTGCTCAAGCATGGAACTGCGTCCCTTGGGAGTAATGGGGGACAGGCTTCAAAACAAAATGGTGATGGGGAGACAACACAAGGCAGTGGTTCGATGATTCGAAGGCCCAAAGAAGATGAGGAAAGGCTCAGGAGAGTAAAGGAACTGCTGATAACCATGAAGAGGAATGAAGATGACTGGAACCTAGATCGCTTATCTTTGTTCTTCGAAGCCCGGCTACCTGAGAAGTTCAAGATGCCTGAAATTGAGAAATTCAATGGAATGGGATGCCCTATAACCCATTTGAAGATCTATATGAGGATGTTGCAGCCTATGGGGGTAGGACCAGAACTGATGGTTCAATTGTTCCAAAGGACTCTATCAGGGGTAGCCTTGAAGTGGTTCATGACCTTGGACGAGAGCAGGATTAGCAAATGGGATGACATCTGCATGGAGTTTGTGAACCATTACAGTTATAACACCGAGGTGGATATGACTAAGAGGGATCTCAAGACAACCAAGCAAGAGCACCAGGAAAGTTTCTCTGCTTATATCTTGAGATGGCACGGTAAGACATCGTTAATGGTGAGCAGACCAACCGAGGAAGACCAGATACATATCGTCATCAAGAATCTGCAGCCGGCATATTATGATTGTGTGGTTGGCAATTACTATGCTAACTTCAAAGCCCTTATTGGGGCAGGGACGCAACTAGAAGATGCCATCAATTCGGAAAAGATCAAGGTTCCCATTGGCGCATCCACATTCAGAGGAAGCCCAAGTTCGGCCCTGGGAAAGAAGTTAGCTGGGGTAAACTATGTGACCACTCAAGCTGGACCTAAACCTAGAAAGTTTACCCCTTCGCCTATGTCTCTAGGGAGGATGTTCAAGAAATGTGTGGAGGGAGGCCTGCTACGACCTCTAGAGCCTAAGTCTGACTCACTTGTTAGAGGAGACCCAAGCAGATATTGTGAGTTCCACCATATGACAGGGCACACCACTGATGAGTGCCTTCAACTCTGCCACAGGATTCAAGATTTGGTGGAACAAAAGGAGATCATATTGCCCAGCCAGAACGGAACCAAAGAAGTCAATCTTGTGGAAAGGATGGATGAGGAAGACTGTTTTATACTCAACACTGGCCAAAGAAAAGAGGGGAGCAGACTTGCATGAATTATCACCCAAGACACCACGCCGGCAGACAGGCACTGGGAGTGGCATAGATCAAGCATCATCTTCAAGACAGATGAAGAAGAAGCTGACATGGATCCTTTTATAACCTCTGAGTCTAAGAGTGAATCCGAAATAGATTGTGAGCGTGATGATGTAACTAAGGAATCAGATAATGATTCCTTTGATTTTAGTTTTTCTTGTTCCAAAACTTTAGAAAACGATGATGTCTTCATATCCTAGAGTAATGAAATGAGACACTCTTTTGCTTATTTGGATGTTTTCTGTGATGGTGTTTATTGCATGCATAATATGTGTGAATGTAATGAGATGAATGAACTCCCGGATTCCATCGAAATCAATTTGGGCACTGATATTGATCGAAAGATCACAAAGAATGGCATGGCTCTCGAAAGTTCAATCCAAGACGACCTGGGAGCTTTGATCAAAGAGTATGTAGATGTGTTTGCATGGCCCTGTGAGGATATGCCAGGTATTGATCCAACCATCGCCCAGCATCGGATTTCGCTCTTCCCTGATGCCAATCCAGTAAAGCAGAAAACTCGTCGTCTCCGACCCCAGTGGGCCTTGAAAGTAAAAGAGGAAGTTGAGAAGCAGATTCGGGCCAGATTTCTAGAAGTGATTGAGTATCCTGAATGGTTAGCCAATAGAGTACCAGTCCCAAAGAAGGATGGGAAAGTAAGAATGTGTGTGGATTACCGAGGCTTAAACAAGGCTTGGCCCAAGGATTAGTTCCCAATGCCGCACATTGATCTTCTGGTGGATGCAACGGCTGGACATGCATTGTTATCCTTTATTGATGGATTCTCAGGGTACAATCAAGTGAAAATGGCACCAGAAAATAAGCATAATACGTCCTTCTGAATAGAATAGGGGACACTTTGTTACAAGGTCATGCCTTTTGGGTTAATCAACGCCGGAGCAACATACCAAAGGATGGCCACCACACTCTTACATGACATGATGCACAAAGAAGTCAAGGTTTATGTCGATGATATGATCATGAAGTCGGAGACTCGGGAATCCCATGTGGCCAACTTAAGAAAGTTCTTTGAGAGATGTTGGGAATTTGGCATGAGAATCAACCCCCTAGAAGTGTGTCTTTGGTGTTCAAGCAGGAAAGCTGTTAGGCTTCATGGTAAGCGAACGAGGTATAGAAGTGGACCCTTCCAAGATTAAAGCTATTCAAGAAATGCCAAACCCGAAGAGTGAGAAAGAAGTCCAAAGCTTTCATAGGCAAATACAATATGTTAGCCGTTTTATTGCTCAACTCTCTAGCATTTGTGCACCCATCCACCGCTTACTTAAGAAGGGAGTTCCGGTCGAATGGGTTGATAGATGCCAAGACGTCTTCGAGTAAATCAAGAAGTATTTGTCTAACTGCCTAGTACTCCAACCTCCCAGGCCAAGAAAACCTTTGTTGTTGTATTTGACTGTAATTGAAGAAGCTATGGGCGCAATGCTAACCCAACATCTGCCAGACTCTCGCACCGAGACCGCCATCTATTACTTGAGCAAGAAGTTCAATGGGTATGAATTGAATTACAACATGATGAAAAAGACATGTGTGGCTTTAACATGGGCATGTCAAATGCTCCAACACTATTTCATTTCCTTTGAGGTCTTGCTCATTTCCCGAATGGATCCTATCAAGTACTTGATGGAGAAGCCAGTGCCAAGTAGCCGCACAAGTAGATGGGTGGCAATCCTGTCACAATTCAATGTCCGGTTTATTTCACAAAAGGCCATCAAAGGAGGCGCCATAGTTGGTTTCCTAGCTTCTCAGCCGGTGGGGAATGATGAGAGATTCCAACCACAGTTCCCGGACGAAGAAATAATGAACTTGGATACACCAACCTAGGAGATACATTTCGATGGGGCGGCCAACGCAAGTGGTTCTGGGACAGGAGTAATTCTCATGTCTCCTGATGGAGTGACTTATCCAATTTCCTGTAAATTGGAATTCAAGGCGACCAATAACGTGGTTGAATATGAAGCATGCACCAATGGCTTGGAGATAGCAATCAATATGGGAATCAAGCAGATGAGAGTATTCGGGGATTCGGCTCTGGTAATTTTCCAAGCAAAGGAATAATGGAAGAACAAAGAAGAAAAGCTGGCGCCTTACCACGATTACTAGCAAACCCTGGCCTCCAATTTTGAAGTAATTGACTTCCAGTATGTACCAAGGAAAGACAATTGATGCATGTGCTATCCTGCAACTATTAATCGATCTTATTAATAGTTCTTTAAGCTTCCATCTACCCCTTGTCACTAGAGTAAACGTCCACTAAAGGATGAAGTTTAATGTTGGTGCTAATACCCACAGTCTCTCCCTATCTTCTTCCGAATGTCCAAGGAGTGAAGGCTGACTATTGTAGGTCTAGCACTCCTGGCTTCTCCTTTCGGTCCTTCACCAGACTGATACTAAACTAAAAATACTCCACCCAATAATCAATCAAGAATCAAACTAGGGGTTGTGTTATCTCTTGACTATACTGTCACGGAATGAGGTTGTGCTGGGCACAGCCTGATGCTGTCGACAGCAAGGGAGTCAATTATAGGATTGGTTCTTGCAGGCGCTGTCAACCTATACTGCACCCATTCGCTTTCGCTCACAGGTGCCTCCCAAGGTTCTCATCTTCCTGGTGCTTTTGCATAGGTCAAACTCAAGGGGGTGAAGATTGGTGTTGAGGCTAATTCCTCAGTTAGTTTCTAACCTCGTCACAAGCTAAAAACTAAGAGTTTTGTTATTGTTGTTCTACTGGCTATGGTTTCTCCTTTCAGTTCATCACGTAGCTACTTGTGTTCTTGCTTTGTTTTTTTTCAGAACCTAAACATGGAGAGGGCTCTCAAAAACTAAAGCAAGAAAGAAGGGATAAGAACGTGAGCAATTTTATTTCGCAAAAATCGGGTACATGCTTCCCCCTTCAACCTAAGAAGGGGTTGTTTAGTCCATACTCAAAATTACAAAACAGATGGGTATACGTGATGGCATAATTTCTGGAACAATTTGGAGGCTAGGGGCGACACGATTTCTGCCCAGAAAAGGGTGCAGAATCGTGTTTCCCCTTGAACCCTTGGTGTTTCTGGGTTCTGCCCTTGTTCCAGAACTTCTGCAAGTTCTTGTAATTCCTGAGTTTTTCTCTGGATTCTTTGATGCTTTCCAGCATGCCTTTCTCTTCTTCCCTTCGCCCTTTTTGTAGGTGCAGCTCCTATATTCTTCTTCCTCCCAACTTGCAGGAGAGTATGGGCGTTTGGGCAAGTTGGCTTAGCAGTCCTCCAACGTGTGTTGTCAGGATAGGCGTGATGGGCAGCAACTTGATTGGTGGATTGTGAGTTTCAAGGTGCCCCTTTGCAAAGGATAAGAGTTCTTTAAGGTAAATTCTCTCTGAGTGGCATGTGCCTATTCCTTTTTCCCTGGAAAGTGCTCTGGGAATGTCAGGAGAATGCTTGTTTATGTTAGTGGAGCATGTAGTACAAGTGGCACAATTTTATATTATTCCTGAATTTTTTGGGTTTTGCAGGACGCCCAACATGAGGCTATCGTCACACAGGCTGAGGCTGTGCAAGGTTCAATTGTAGTCCTCCTTCGACTTCTTCTTTGGTTGGTTTCTGTCACGCCCCCGCTAAGCGCGACCGGCCAGGTACCATGTGCACCCACTCTGTGCCACAGGGCACCCAAAGGCCTTTTACCAAACCAACCAGAAGCTTGTTGCCTCTGCCTCGCGGGTTACCAACCAAAACATAAGCGCAGCGTAAACGGAAGCAAAACCGACTATGCAAAGGCAACAAAGACATTAAAAAGTACCAAAACACATTATTAAGAATAACTCCACTAATGTTATAAAATCGTTGCTACAAAGGGGCACTAACT